>JAGFNQ010005888.1:0-210033 GCA_024364735.1 Boesenbergia rotunda | reverse complement strand
TATATAAAGGGGCACTCGACCGGTCGCCTAAAACCCTAGATCTACTTCTCCTCTTCGACGCCCCTTCTCTCTTTGAGCTTGCCGAACTTCCCCAACCCCTCCAAGCCCTAGGTTTTGCTCCTACTCCATCTTCTCCATCCCTTTTGAGTGAGATTAGGGTTTGTAAAGGTGTTGCTTGGGCACCTATTGGCTTTTGGACGATTTTGCTATACCTTCCTACTCTCAACCATCATGGAACGAAGGGTTAGACAAAAACGTGTTGCATCCAAAAAGGGTAAGAGTAGCTCCCAGCAATCCCCTCCACCACCTCGTCATCAAGGAGAGGGAAGCTCCCAGCAACCCTCTCCTCCTAGACCGGGGGTGCGTGTGCCTAGGTTCTACTCTGCGGCCGCTCAAAGAACGTTTGAAGATACCGAGTTCCATTTGATGGATTGCCGGTATCTAAATCGTTCATATTTTCAAGAGAGAACCCCACACCTCATTGAAATAATTGATTACTACCACCTAAACAAATTGACTGGATGCAAAACCGATGTCAATGTCACATTCCTTAAGGAATTTTTTGTAAATTTACGTTCCATAGGTGGTCATGAGCACAACCTTGAGTCTACTGTAGGGGGAGTAGTGATTGAGTTCAATCCTGACAGTCTTCGTCACTTTCTACAGTGTCGTGAGTCGGCCAACCCATTTACATGCTTTCCGACCATGCCTGGCCGCATTACGGGTTCTTTCTCTTATGTCACCGTCGATCTTATTCATCGCCACTATTTTGGCCGTCCTCGACCCATCACGTCGAACATCTTTGAGCATACAAACATGGGGGTAGTCTAGTACATATGGTATCGCATCATTCTAGACTGCATTCTCCCTCTTGTCACCCGGGGACGGTCTGTCATTCGACTCCCGCATCTTGTTATGATGTATGCTCTTGAGCAGCATTTTGACATAGACGTTGTCCTGCATGTCTTTCTTTCCATCCTACACTTTTCAGGTCCGATCCAGGGAAAACTCTATCTGCCTTTTGACCACATTTTGACAGAGTACTTTGCATCCAAAGGAATTGATACATCTAGGGGTGAGATTAAGAAACTATCCCCTCAATATAGTCAACTAGGGGAACTGCATCTTAAACTCGCCAAGATTGTCTGTCATGGGGGAGTCATGATGTGGAAGGCTCAGGTTCCTCGTCATGCTGTTTTAGCGGCCGAGGAGGACGCCCCTGCTGTACCTGAGGATGCCGCTGGAGCTGCGGATGCCGCTGGAGCTGAGGATGCCCCTGGAGATGCTCCTATGCCTGATGCTCGGTACCCCGACTCTCTTGTTGAGCGGGTTACACATTTGGAGGAGATGGTCGGCCAGGGCTATCAGGAGTTTCGTGACTTTCGTCAGGCGACATATGACCGGTGGACCGTGGAGGATCAGCGTCACATCATCTATGACCAGCGTCAGCTGGAGATGTATGAGATGCTACGTGCTATGCAGATCTCTCATCAGTATCCTCCACCTCCTCCGCCTGCCGACGAGTAGATTGAGTTGTCTTGTTTTATTAGTCCATACATTGTATCTCGGACGCAGGTCTTTCTGGTTGATGTATTTGGATGGCACTTTATTTACCTGGCTATGGTTGATTTCACTTCTGTTTATGTGTTTTTAGTTTTGTAAAAACTCTATTTGCAGTTATGAAGTAGTTTCGTCATTTTGGGTTGGTGATCATATGAGTTGTTTTGGATTATGTTTGATACTATATTCACTTTGGCAGTGTAAAATCTATACTCTTATTTTTCTTGCTGTCATCAGCCCTATTTATGATCAGTATGAATTTTTAATGGCATAATGGATTAAGGGGGAGTCTCCTTGTTGGTTAAGAACAAGAGTCTTATTTATGGTCATATCCATGTATTCTTGGTAATCTTTGATCATGAATCTTAAATTTGCCTTGAACACATTTCCTAATCCCCATAGAATGGCATAGCATAGGTCTTTTATTGATGGCTAAAGTTGGTGCCTAGATTGATACATAGTTTCATGAGTATCAGGTTATTTCTAGACTTTTCAAACTTTGTATCAAACCACTATTTCAAGGTGCATATATTTTTCAAAATATTTTTCATGAATAGTGGGTAACTTAAGAAATGTTGGGGTGAAATTTCAGAATTTTTCGATCACTGTACATTTATTTCTGCATTTCTGAATTTCGGGAGCTGAAAACTGCATTTATCAGCTACCAGTCGACTGGCACTGTACCAGTCGACTGGTAGCAGTCGACCAGAGGTCGACCGGGTGACTCTGTTTTGTGCTGAAATTGAAGTTTTATCCGTCCTTTGAACCCTGTGAGTTCTCTGATACCTTGTATCAATTGGAAGTGATATGGCCTGCATGTAATCTTATCTTGGATAATAGGATTGGTCAAGAGAGTCATTGGATTCAAGTTGACACGCAAGGTTGTTACGTTATGGGAAGAGGCTCGGATTTTTTTTAATCTGTATTGATGGCTAAGAATTGTTGTTGTTGCCTTCACAATGAATCAAGGATATTATTGGTGCAATGATGCAAGGGGAGCAAGGCTTTAGGGGGAGCAAGCTTTTAACGGGTACATGTCTATCAAGGGATGGTAGATTCCATTATCCAAGGAGGAGAATTACTAGGGTCTATCTTGACTTATCTCATGACTCATTCCTCGCTTGAGTGTTGTCACTCCCTTTTGTGATTTTTGTCAAAAAGGGGGAGAAATAGATTAAGTTAGCTCTTAATCGTGATTATGTGTTTTAGATTACATGAAATGTTGCATGATTATATTCATATGCTTATCTTTGTATGCCTCATGTTCATGTATCATTATACTTAAAGTATGTTGTGATATTTAAAGACCTAACTTAAATGAGTTTTGCCAAACATCAAAAAGGGGGAGATTGTTGGTGCAATCTTGCTCCAAGTAATTATGGTTTTCATGTTTGGCTAAACAAGTTTAAGTTAGGCAATGTTTTGTGTTCTAACTTGTGTGCTTTGAGTAAGCAGGAAAGTCCAGGTGGAAGACTTGGCAAGAGAAGTCCAAGAAGAGAGTCTTGGCAAAGGAAGTCCCGGAGGTGTGACCTCTTGGCAAAAGGGAGACTTAGTATGACGAAGCCGATGGAAACACTTCAAGCAAGTGCAAGGATGAGGAGTCGTGGACTCGGAAGCATCCAAGAGAGGCACAAGGCTTGTGGAAGGTGTTTGAAGGCGTGAGTCAAGACTAAGGGATGAAAAGGGAAGCTGAAATGTGATTTCTCAGCTTCATCAGTCGACTGGTAAGTTGTCAGTCGACTGGGACCACAACACACAGAGAATCGGGTCGACCCAAGGAGGGTCGACCAGTCGACTGCCAGTCGACTGGAATTGGTTCCAGTTGACTGGATCCAGTTGACTGGTCCTGTACCAGTCGACTGGAGGTCGACCGTTGCGAAGGCGGCTGAGGCACTCATTGCATATTTTGTAGCCGTTGAAGCCTACCAGTCGACTGGTAAGTGAGCAGTCGACTGGAGTCGCGGACGAAGATATAAAACCTAGTGTTTTATCTTGGAGAAAAAAAGGGGGCTTTCCTTGTGTACGAAGTGTGTGATCATTTTAGAGCTCTCCAAGCTTCACAACTCTCTCAATCTCCTCCTCCAAGCTTTCATTTCATTTGTAAGAGGAGGGAGATCATTGTGTTAGGGTTTCTCCACCTTCAAGTGTGATCTTGAGAAGGAGAAGTTCATAGTGAAGGGTTTTGTGTGGTGTGTGTGGATCCTTGGATTAGTCACCTTGAAGAGGTGGATACCAAGTAAAATCAGTGAGTTAGTATTGATTTCTTGCCTACCTTCATATTTGTATTTGTATTGCTTCCGCTAACGTGTTTGTAGGAAAGAAAAATCGAAAGATAGCTATTCACCCCCCTCTAGCTAGGGCAAAGATCCTAACAATGAGCACAATGAAACAACAACAAGAAGGATCTTACTCAAACACTTAGCGAGGACAAAACACAGCAAGCTTCCCTGAGCTCCACCCAGTGGCGATCTCACGCAGACCCCTGTCTACTTCGTGTCTTCCCACTGTCGGACTCCAAGCTTCTTGTTTTCTCCTTCAAGCGCTCAAGTATGATGATTGCTCCTTAATAGCTTGCTTAGAATTGTTGAAGAACTCAAGAACAGCAAGCTTGTAACACTGGAACTCAAGAGCACGAAAAGCTTGAAGAACTGATTAACTCGTTACTCTCGCGTTCCTTTTTGTTTCTCCGCCAAGCGACAGGTGACAACATCTCTGTAGCTCCCAGCTACTCATCTGCCAACGCCAGCCTCTACTGAGCTATCTCTGGACTCACTGAGCTCCCCTCAGTCAAGCTCCAGTCTCAGCTCCAGTCTGCAGCTCGCCGTTGCAACCTGAGATGAGAAAGAGACAAACCTGCTCCAAGGAAAGCACTCTTTGACTTCTCCTTGAGTGTTTGAATCATCCCCTGTCACCTGAAACTCAATCAGAGCATTAGAGCAGTAAATCAAGCAGCATATCAAATCTCAGGAACATACATCAGCAAATCAGATACGATCAGACGCTCTGACCACGTCTGACAGTGAAATTTGAATTAAAGTGATCGGTCACCAGACCGATCCAGGGTGTGTGGATCGGTCACCAGACCGATCCACTGCTTTGCTAGGATTCCCAGCTCTTGCAGCTATACACGCCTGATCGGTCACCAGACCGATCAGGGTGAAGCCTGATCGGTCACCAGACCGATCAGAATGGATCCTGATCGGTCACCCAGATCGATGAGGCAAGATGAACAGTTACTTTTTAATCAAATCCAAGATCCCTGATCGGTCCCCAGACCGATCCAAGACTTTGATCAGCAAGGGAACTCACTCACCGTTTGCTCCCTGATCGGTCATCAGACCGATCAGGAGCAAGACAGCAAGGAAGCAGCCTGCTCCCTGATCGGTCACCAGTCCGATCAGGCATAGCTGGATCGGTCACCAAACCGATCCACTAAGGAGCAGCGTGCCAATGTCCCTAATCGATCACCAGACCGATCCAGTGACTCAACCCTAGCCCTCCAAGCTAGGAATTCATCCACCTTAGCCCTCCAAGCTAAGGATTTTTCCATCTAACTTTCCAAGTTGGGAATTTGCACCTAACCCTCCAAGTTAGGACTTTTCACCTAGCCCTCCAAGCTAGGACTTTTCACCTAGCCCTCCAAGCTAGGACTTTTCACCCAACTCTTCCGAGTTAGAACATCATCCAACCTAGCCTTCCAAGCTAGGCACCTGACCCTCCAAGCCAGGACTTTTTCACCTAATTCTCCAGGATGGGAATTTGCACCTAACCCTCCAAGTTAGGACTTTTCACCTAGCCCTCCAAGCTAGGACTTTTCACCCAACCCTTCCGAATTAGGACTTTTCAACACCTAGCCTCCCAGACTAGGACTTTCAACACCTAACCCTCCAGGTTAGGATTTTCCAACACCTAGCCCTCCAAGCTAGGATTTCCACACCTAACCTCCCAGGTTAGGATTTTCCATATCATGCCTAATCCTCGATCAGGACTTAATCATAATCATCATAATCATCACACCTAACCTCTCAGGTTAGGATTTTCCATATCATGCCTAATCATCGATCAGGACTTAATCATAATCATCATAATCATCACACCTAACCTCCCAGGTTAGGATTTTCCATATCATGCCTAATCATCGATCAGGACTTAATCACAATCATCATAATCATCCTCCTAAACTAAAATCGTTGTCAACACCAAAACAACAATCAGGGCCAGACTGTATCAACAGAAAGAACTTTGTGCATTTGTCTGAGCTCCTCAAATAAGTGATCTTTGCTCTTTGTTGATAGTACATTTTCTCCGCCTTCGATAAGAGAATTGCACGCCTCCTTATGTCACTATAATTTGCGGATATGGAGCCACCCGATAGTATGCTTTGTTGTGCCTCCTCTAACTCCACATTTGCCCTCTTTGCCTTCTTTGAAATGTGCCCAAAACCCTTCTTGTTCAGCTCCCTCAAAATAGCCTTCAATCTGAACATTTTGGTTTTTAGGCGAAATTACGCATTTCCTTGCACCGGGGTAGCCCATGAGTGTTCCACTAGCCTCTTGTAGTCTTGGTGTAGAGTCCACATATTCAAAAACTTGAAAGGCTTTGCTGGTCGCTCCTTGTCTAGGATGTGAACCGTGTTGCAAGAATGATCGGAGAGACATCCGGGGCCGAAAATTCTGAATAAGCATCAAAATTCTCCAAAAGTCACTTTGAGTTCACCATTGCTCTATCCATCTTGGAAGCAACACCATTACCTTTAGACCAAGTGAATCTACAACCTATAGATCGTAGGTCCACCATTCCACACCCATGGGCAAATCTTTGAAGGTCCCTCATCTCATAATTTGTGACCGGATTGCCACCTTGTTTCTCATGAATTGACAATATTGAGTTGAAATCCCCCATAACCATCCATGATCCAAAAATGAGTCCCCCTCGCTCCAAGAGATACTCCCATAATTGTCTTCTGTTGGATACTGAGTGAAGCCCATATATGAAAGTAACATAGAAACCCCGGCTGGAAACTCGACATCGAACATATGTATGAATGCATTGCTCCGTCTTGCTTATAATATCCACATCAGCCCGCTGCTTATCCCAAAGAAGCAAGATCCGTCCATGATTAGAAATATCAAAATTATGCACACACTTCATACCTTGGAACCTTCTTTGCATGATAGGTTCAATATCGTTTTCTTTAAGCTTTGTCTCCAATAATACTAGTACTTGAATGTCCTTGCTCCTTAGGAGGTGTTGGACACCCCCATGTTTTAGGGACTAATGGAAGCCCCTGATGTTCCAGGATGCAATCTTCATTGTCCACCATTGCGGGATGCTTGCACCCGTGTAGTCCTTGTATTTTGCTTTCCCCTTCTGTTGTAATATTGGAAGTTTGGAATAGAAGTCTCACCTTGATGGAAAGAAGACCCTCCCAAAGGAGGAGAGCCCTCACCCCTAGCTGTTGTACCCTTCTCCTTTAACACCTCCGGAGCCACATTTTGATGTGAATTTGGGATAGTAGTGCTTGTGACTCCCCCATCCTTTTGCCCAAACATTCCCGTACAATCTTCCTCTACAGAAATTGGACTATGAAGGACCATTGCCGTGGAATTTTGATCAACTTGGGTTGTTTCATTCGGCACTTCTTGTTGTCCACTTTGTTGCGCACAGTCATGTTCTTCATTCGGCATTTGTGGTTGATCTTGATGTTGTTGGTCATTTAGCGCTTGTTGTTGTTGTTGCCTAGGTTTCCATTGTCCCCTTGTACGTGTGTTACCTCTTGCTCTTCCGCGTCCTCGAGTAGATTGGGATCTTGCCCTTGCATTGTACTCCCTTGGTCGCTTCTTGCATTCCTTTGATATTGCTGTCCATTTCGATCAGCCCCTCCACATTGCCCATTTTTGTGCCCAATTTTCTTACAAACGTCACAGAAATCCGGTAGCATCTCATAGACAATCTTTAGGTTGGTTTGTGCTCCCGTAGGTAGTGTAATTGGCACTTCTATGACCCTTTCACCGAAAGCCGAAATCTCCACCATAAGTCTTGCATACTCCAACCTTTCCCTTGTGCGTGTCAACTTATCGGTATAGAGTGGTTTTTCAACCTCCGATCCCACCATACTCAAGACTTTTTGCGACCAACAATCTGGAGGCAATTCATGCACTTGAATCCAAGCCGGCACTAGCCTGCAATCTTCATCGAACAAGAAACATTGTGACATGATTTTGAGGAAAATGGGTATCTTATACACAAAGTATGGTCCCTTCTTCAACACGCTGTCCATATCTTGCTCTGTTTCGAATTGGAATATAATCCATCCGCTCTTATGCATAAAGAATTTGTACGGAACTCTCCATCGGTTGGTCATCCAACTAATTCCATTCTTGTCTGGTCGCTGCCCCATAAAACATCCAACAAGACAAAATCCTAAAGTATCTTCCATGTTATCAATGTCTTCATAACCAAAAACTAACCTTTCACCTTTGGCTTGATATTGATCCAACATCACAGCTTGTTTTGTCTTCCTATTGTCTCTGAAAAGGCTTGCCCAAGATCTCTTTTTAGTTGGCTGATCATTACAACGAACTCCAGCAGCCGGTCCGTTTGCTTCCTCCGCTTGTGTCTCCGTAAAAGCCTCCTCCGGTGATGTTCTTGGCATGGTCGGCCCTCCTATGCTTCCCTCTTGGTGTTGGCCCTGTTGAGGAGCAACATTTTCCTCACTTGGGTCTTCATGAAACTCCACATCATCAGCCACCTCATTCTCCACTTCAAAGGCCGGATTGGTTGCTTGTATTGGTGTGCTACCTTCATTGGACATTTGTTCTTCCACCTCATCTTGACTTGCCACATCCCTAGCTCCTTTTTGACCTGAAAAACCTTTGGAATTCCTCTTCTTCTTGGCCATTTTGACTGATGATTACAGCTGCCCCTTGGGAAGGACAATAGCCACCCAATTCCCCCAATGAGAGCTCACCTCATTGCATGCCTTGTTTCTTTCACCTTCTTAGTGGATTGCCGCCCACCCCTGAACCAACTACGTGGCACCTGGTTGGGTGGGGGGGGGGAGGGGGGGAGCCTTGGCCTGCTCCTGGTCGGAGAAGATGGCCGGAGCCGGTAAAATTCGTCGGAAAACACCAAAAGCTCACCGGAAGCTCCAAAAACCACACAAACTCCACTTTTTAGCTAAGAAAAACTATAAGGAACCACTTAGCTTTATTCCTAGCGCCTTGAAACCTCTGAGAATGACCTCCACCGGCCGGAGAAGATGGCCGGAGCTAGCAAAGTTCGCCGGAAAACACCAAAAGCTCACCGGAAGCTCCAAAAACCACACAAACTCCACATTTTAGCCAAGAAAAACTATAAAGAACCACTTAGCTTTATTCCTAGTGCCTTGAAACCTCTGAGAATGACCTCCACCCTCTGTAGAAGCCACCCAAATGCACCCACAGCCTCCAACTACCGGTTAGCCATCGGAGAAGTCATCGGAGAAGGAGAGCACCACAAATTTCCACCACCGGAGCACCAAGAATCCTAGAGAGAAGGTGGAGCTTCTCTCACTAAGCCTTTTCCTGGCACTGCAACTTCCCATATTCTTTATTTTCAATTTCATTTACACAATTTAAATGATTATTTTTTAAAATAAATAATAATAATATTTTTAAATATATTTATTATTATTTGAAATTAAAATATTATTATAAATTCGAAATGAAAGAGTACAACATAAAAAACACACTTATATATAATTAAAAAATAACATATAAATTAAACATAAAGCAAAACTATAAAATACTAATACATGGGTGGTTGTTTTATTGTGACCAAATATGTTCAACTAAGTCGACACGAAATTGGTAATATACAAAACTGTCACGTAGTTTGGAATTTGTTCGAGGATAATCATAAAATCCTGGGTTTGAGCCCTGGACGAGTTTTGTGGGTTCGTCACTTTTATCATTGTACCAATTTGTCACGTGATTCCCCTTATCTTCCATAATCATGTTGTGCAAAATAATGCATGCTAACCTAATATGTTTTAACTTTATTCTATACCAATAACGAGTTGAGCCTCTGACAATTGCCCATCAAGCTTGGAGCACCCCAAATGCAAGTTCAACATCTTTTCTTGCAGTTTCTTATCTTTCCTTAAATAATCTTCTTTTGGAATCTTCTGGGCATGGAAAAAGCTTTCATGAAAGTAACTCATTTCGAATATATTTCATCTGTTAGATAATACCCCTTCTTATATTGAGTGTCGTTGACCGTGAAATTAATCTCCAGGGCATTTTCGTATAAGATGTTATTGAATATGAGAGATTCATACAACATATTAAGATCATTACGTGAACCTACGACACTAAAGAATGCATGTCATATCTACAAGTCTTATGACACGACCACTTCAAGCACGATTGTTGGTGATCCATGACCTCTTATAAATTGACTTTTCCAAGCAACTGGATAATTTTTCCATTCCCAATATATGCAATCAAGACTGCCTAATATTCTAGGGAAGTCATGTCTCTCATCATGCAATTGAAGAAGACATTGAACATTATCAACATTTGTCCTTATAAGACGTTGAAGATGATGGTCGGCTGGGACTCCATAAGCCAATTGGCGAATTGCAACTATTCATTTTTGAGTGGCGTCAAGCCTTGTCTACTCGCAACATCATTCCTCTGTTGAAAAAACAATGAATGACTCTCAAATGCATTCACTATGTGACAAAATAAATCTCTTATTATACGAAATCATCTTCGAAATATTTGATTTGGATACACTGGGTTTCTGGAGAAATAATTATTGAAGAGTCTTACATGCCCGACTTCATGATTTCTTTGGATGAACCTTCTTCTTCGCCACATCTCGTTATTACTTTAATATACTTCAACTATTTGTTGGTTTTGTTGAAGTATCAATGATATTAGCTTATTCTTTAGATCATAACTTTCATCAACATCTTTCAACATGGATTTGATCGTCACTTGTCGAGTCGGAGATGGTGCTACTTGAAGATTGAGATATATTTGCAGGAAACGAATTCAGAGATAATATAGAATGACGAATTGTAGAGCATAATGATCGAAGAATGAAGAGGAAACGAATTCGATAACTACTTGAATAATGAATAATTGTAGCTAGAACATAAGATGTCTATTTATTTGTTCTTGTCAACGACTATATTCTAACATCTATATTATAACGGCTATATTCTAACTGCTATATTATAGCGGCTATATTTCAATGGCTAGTTTACAACGGTTATATTAATTGATCAAAAATTATAAATGAATTAAAAAAGTAAAATAATATAAAATTATATTAATTAAAAAGAAAAATGATCGAAAATTAGATTAATCGAAAAATTACAATAAATGAAAATTACATATTTCATCTCCTCCTAATCTCTTGACATATATGTTGATGGATGATAAGTTGCTTCTATGTCATTTGCGAAGGGTCTTTCAAAAAGATTACATATTCCTTTAATTAAACTTTGGCTAAGGTAGTCTTTGCTTCTATTTCAGTAGTTTTTGTTTTCATTTCATCAACTTTGAGTTACTTTTATTTCATTCCAACTTTAGTCATTTTTATGCTTATATACTCAGTACACGTTGCAAACATATTATCCAAATTTGTTGTCATACCTTCAATGTCTGATTTCATTTTGCCTTTTTTTTTTCTTTTTACTGTCTTTTGACCCATTGGACGAGTTTCTTCTTCGTTTAGGACTACATATAGACTAGCATCTTGGTTAGATGAGGTGTTGCTTGCTCCCGACTCCGAGGTTCTTGTCTTCTTCATGCCAACAAGGTGATCAACGAACTGTGGAGTAAATATTGGACGGTCTTTTATGATTCTCCATACATGCTCGAGATTAAAGACAATGTTGTTATTTTCCTCACTATATTTTTCATACGCAAACTGTAATATATCCTCATTATTATTGTTGTTACGATACATACTATAAACGCTATATATTGTAATTTGCATTGAAGTGATATATCTTTTTTTTGTATGATATTGTGTTAGTGCGATCGTATGATACTTGTATTTTTGTTGGGTGTACCTTGAGGATGATTCTCATTGTAGTAGCTAGCAACACGACCCCAGAAAATATCCATCTTTTGATCATTGTCGATGATTGGATCATCGTTGATAGTGACAAACGATCTAGCCAAAACCTCATCTTCAACCATACTTCATGTTGATCGTTTTCTTCTACCCGCAACGTCAGAATCTGCCTTCTCTAAATCAACAACTTCAATTGGGGATTCGCTGTTGGTCACTTGAGTTTTTGGAACAAAAGTCGGAGTAAATGAATTATTTTTCATCAGATAATTTTGTGGATATGGATTATATGAAAATTTGGTAAATATATAGTCATATGAGTTATTTGGTGGGTATGAATTATGTGGATAATTTGGTAGATATGGAAAGTATAGATAATTTGGTGGAATTTGAGAATTTTGGGAAGAAGTATTTTTAAAAAAATTTCTAAAAAAAATCATGATTATTTTCATCCATTTCAGAAGAAAATAGTAGAGAGGAGATTTATAGAGGGAGGGAGGAAGGTGTTTGAAGATTGAAATGAGAGTAATTAGGAGGGAGGTATTTGAAGATTGAAATGAAAGTTGTAAGGTGATGAGTATTTATAGATGAAAATTTAATTTTTTTTATTAAAATAACAGTTTGTAACTGTTTAATGACCGTTGTGGGCGTTTACTAGCCGTTTAGGCGACCATTGCCGATCCTCAATCGATTATGGCTGCCCAATCAATTAAAGGCATCCCCAATCGCAGTCCCGAGGTGCCCCCAATCGATCGAGACTGCCCCCAATCGCAATCAGGCCCCAATCGATTGGGCATCCCTAATTGATTCCCCAATCGATTGGGAGCATCCTCAATCAATTGGGCATGCCATGTCATCTCGTCTTTTTGGTCGATGAACACGTTCAAACATCTAAACGCGTTCATCAAAATGGTATTAAAGCATGCGCTCGTTAATCGAGCATTATAACGCTCAATTAATGAGATGTTGTAGGTGCTCTTAGAGACTCAGAGCCCAGGCATCCACAGTTTGATTAACGAGTTACGATGTATTTGTAAGAATTTTTTCTCCAAATGAGGTGCGAACCCTGGGACGTTGAACTTCTAGACCGTCTGCCGCGAGCACTTTCCGATTTATTCTGACGGCCGGTGGAAAATTTTTATGGAACCATATCGATCGTCCAAGGTTGAAAAAATCTTGTTAATCATCTTAGAGAGTCAGAGCAAAATGGATTCAAGGATGGATGAGAAACACCAACAACATTGAACACTCGAAGATATTTGAGTGAAAAGATTTTGAGAACATTTTCTCAAAGAGTACCTAGAAGTTTGTATCATCAAAAAATCCTCAAACAAATTGAATCGATCGGAGATTTTTTTCAATTGATTGAAATATTGAGTCAACTTAAAAGTGCTGGTTTTTTAAAAGTAAACTATAGGTAAGCTGAGTTGACTACACATTATTAGGCAATTGAGTATAAAAAAATATTATCTATTGGATTTGAATTTAAGCTCAATCAACTCCACTGTAGCAACATGGTTCGATCCAATCTCCAAACCTGGTGTAATATTGGACCAATGTCCAATCCGGGACCAGGATGCAGTAGAAGTATCATTTAAATATTTAGTATTTGATTTTTAATTATAATGTATATTTTATAAAAAAAAATTTAAACGAGATATATAATTATAAAATATTAATATTTTAAATACAATCGTCATAAATATTTTTTAATTTATTTTAGTGATAGATGAAAAATTTTATGGCCTTCGGATACAATTATTCTATGGCTCATAGATAGACCGGCGCGTAAGTAAGTGCGTAGAAGAACAAACCCGGTCAAATGTAGCAATCAAGTTGGCTACCCGGCGACGCCCGGTTCAGATTCCATCCCACTCCCACTGTTCTTCCACCACATCCTCTGTTCTCTCCAACTCCCAGGAAGAAGAGCACGCCTTCTGCCCCCTCCTTCAATCGTTTCTCTCGTGATGAGCGTCGCCCTCTACCACGCCTCCGCTCTCACAAGCGCCCTCACCTCCCCTCCACTCCTATCCGCATCCGCCACCGCGCTCTCTGCCAAAACCGCGCCTCCTGCCTTACGTTCCGCCCGTTGCGGGCTCACGCTTCCGATAATGTTACAATTTCGCCTAAAAGTTCTTCCTTTTCAATTGCGGAGCCGCAGCAGCAAGCAGAAGCATCAGACGAGGAGGATTTGGAAGAGAAAGAGCCTCCTTCCGTCGAGCCGTGGTTCCATGATATGGCCGATATGAGGTCACTCCCCTCGCCCGAGCTCCAGGTTGTTCAGCTCGAGGATTTCCCAGAGCAATGGAGGAGGTCCAAGATCGCGTGGCTCTGCAAGGAACTGCCGCCCTACAAACACTCCACTTTCGTCAGAATCCTCAACGCGCAGCGCAAGTGGATCAGGCAAGAAGACACCACCTACGTCGCTGTGCACTGTATGCGAATCCGGGAGAACGAAGCCAGCTTCCGGGTGCGTGCCAGTAGTTATCTCCGCTCTGCCCACCATCTGTTCGTTTATACGCCTACATCACTTATTACACTTGCTTAAACTCAGTTTGTTCTTTCCCCCCTAAAAATAGATTTTTTTTCCAGCATCAACGGTGCTGTTCTTGATTTCTTCTGCATAAAACCAACTCCTGATTCTGGATTGCTCTTGGTTTTCTTTTCAGGTGTACAAATGGATGTCACAGCAGCACTGGTTCCTCTTTGATTTAGCTCTTGCGACAAAGCTTGCTGATTATTTGGGAAAGGACAGGAAATTTGCAAAATGTCGAGAGATCTTTGACGCTATCGTGAATCAAGGTCGTGTCCCCAGTGAGTCCACTTTTCACATATTGACAGTAGCTTATCTGAGTGCTCCTGTCGAAGGTTGCCTCCATGAAGCTTGCGGCATTTATAACAAGATGATTCAATTGGGCGGCTATAGGCCACGCCTGAGCTTGCACAACTCTCTCTTCAGAGCCATCGTGAGTCAGCCGAGTGGTAAAGTAAAGCATTATCTTAGACAAGCTGAGTTCATTTTCCACAACATAATCACTTGTGATCTTGAGGTGCATCAGGATATCTATGCTGGTTTGATCTGGCTCCACAGCTACCAAGACACCATTGACACGGAAAGGATTGCAGCTCTAAGGAAAGAAATGAAAATTGCTGGATTCAAAGAGAGTACAGATGTACTCATCTCCATCATGAGGGCATACTCGAAAGAAGGGAATGTAGAAGAAACAGAAAACACATGGCTCAAGCTTCTTCAGGGTGATTGTTGTTTCCCACCTAAGGCTTTTGTTTATCGCATGGACCTTTATGCAAGAGTTGGAGAGCCCATGAAATCACTGGAGATATTTGATACGATGAAGAAGCAAAATATACCTGTTAGTTCGGTTGCATATCTTAAAATCATAGAGGTCATGTCAAAGGCGGAGGAGATTGAAATTGCTGAAGCAATTTTTGAAGAGTACATTGGAACTGGAATGAAGCATCTTATGCCTGCCTATGAAGATTTGATGTCTATGTACTTCAGTTTGGGTTTAGATGATAAGTTGGCAGCAACATTCTATCAATGCCTGACCAAATGCAGTCCCAATAGGAGGATCTATAATATATACCTGGAATCCTTGGTGAGAGTTGGCAACCTTGAGAAGGCTGAAGATGTATTTAATGAGATGCATTCAAATGGGACAATTGGTAGTAGTGCCCGGTCATGTAATGCCATTTTGGAAGGCTATCTTGCTTCAAGAGATTGTGTTAAAGCTGAAAAGATCTATGATATCATGCGCCTGAAAAAATATGAACTAAAGGCTGAACTTTTGGAAAAGCTACAAGAAGTTATTAGCTTGAACAGGAAGATAGTTAAGAGAAAAATAAGCATGAAGCTCAACAACGAACAGCGTGAGATTCTAGTTGGCTTACTACTAGGTGGTGTAAGAATAGAATCAGATGAGGAGCGAAGGAATCATGCCATCTTTTTTGAATTTGATCAGAATTCCAAGGTTCACTCTTCTCTGAAAGTACATATTCATGAAAGGTTTTATGAATGGTTAACATCTTCAAGTAGGTCTACAGATGATGACAAGGTGTTAAATCAATTTTGTACTGTGGCACACTCTTATTTTGGTTTCTTTGCTGATCAGTTCTGGTTGAACGGCCGACCCATGATTCCGAAGCTTATTCATAGGTGGTTATCAGCTCGTGTTCTTGCATATTGGTATATGTTTGGAGGCTTGAGAACTTCCTCAGGTGATATTTTGTTGAAGCTGAAAGGCGGTGGCTGCGGAGGCACTGAAAGGATCATTAAATCATTACAGGCAAGATCCTTAGAATGCAGAACCAAAAGGAAGGGAAGAGTGTTTTGGATAGGATTTCAAGGAGCCAATGCCGATAGATTCTGGGAACTCGCTGAACCCTACATTTTGGCGACTGTTAAAAGTCATTTGGCTCCTGGTGGTTGTGTCTCAGTTAATGGAGAGGAAGAAGTTGAATTCAATACCTTGGAGTCTTGAGTCTGATATCGATTGAGGGCTGCCTCTTAGTGAAGAAAAAAAAAACAACCAGCTCGGTTTGATAAACCATTTGACGCTGAATTCACTGAGACATTTGAAACGAATGAAAATAAATGTAGGTGATGTTGCCATGAGGAAAATGTAGATTTTGTAGAATGTCCTGTTTATTATATTTTGCTGCAACAAAAGCCAATTACGCTGTGTGGATGATTAAATTGATTTGCAAAGGGAAAAGTAAAGAATCTTCTACGTCTATTTGCTGGTTTGATCCTGTTTGACTATGAAAATTTAGCACACAAAGGAATCATATTAATGTTTTACGAACAGCAAAAAAGATAGAAAAATTGGCATGTTTGGCAGTTGGTCGACGGCATAAAGGATTCCATAAAGGAGTTTTGTATAGAAAACACAAAATTTTAATGCTTCATCTATCCTATCAATGAGGATATTAAAGGATATATTTTTTAATAGAAGATACCAATGGGAGTGCAAAATATAGTTCATGATAGAAATTGCTAACTAGTTCGATTTATCTAACAAATAGTTTGTCTTATCGTGAACCATTGTATTCGTATGAAATCAAGTCAGTAGCATTATCATTGTAATGCTCTGTTATACTCGCCTTCACTTCAAAATTATGCGCCATTTCATCAACAACTATTAAAATTGAGCATTCTAAGATTTTCTTTAGGTTTTTAGCATGCATTTATTCAATAATATCACTGTGAATTGATGAAATATATCTTCATTAATCTGTGCTATCTTATCCACATTTTTTATAGTCCTATCAATCAAATGTAGACAAGAAAATCTAGAATTATTATGTCTTGTGACACTCTTATATGCATGACTTTGAATTCATAACCTCTCTTGTATGATATCCTTATGTTGGTTGTGCTCACAACACATGCAAATGGTTAGTTCCGCCTAGATCTTGATCCTCATACAATTGTCTACTTAGTTCGATAATTGCTGTATGTGTAATTACGAATATTTATAAAAAAAATATTATGGATGACGAAAGCTTAGTAGAGTTTACATCAAGAAATTGAGAATTTTGTTGATTTTCTATCAGGCTCATCAACAACAAGAAATGGATAATCACGTACTATCTAATCTTCGATCTGACCATTTACAGTAGCTTGAATGCCATTGACTAGTTGTGAATTCAAAGCAATCAAATTTTAGCTTTTGAAACCTCAATTGTGGTTGAGTTTGATGCCAACTGTGATGTATGTCACCATTCATTGCTCTTCAACAGTAATAGTAATTCATTTGTTTTTGAATTTTAACAAAATGAATGAATGATTGTAATCTCAATGTAGATATCAAATTATGTAATCATGAAGAAAACACTATTAGAATTAAAAGGATTATTCAAGTAGTTTATCTAGACGGATATATTTAAACAACCCTTAAACATGATACAAGAATTTAATGGAATCTTAGATTATTTGTAGGAGGTGACAAAAGATGATTCGTTCGTTCCAGCGTCTCCGTCAATCCGTCTCAAGCTAATATGGAGGAAGTGAATCACGAAGACTACTAAACCAAATATTATGGCTAGTAATAGGAAAGACAGATACACTAACTTTATTATATTTTAACATTCAAACTTTAAAATGATAATACTCACCTCCTAATCATAAATATATCCTGTGGAGACTTATGATTTGTAAGAGAACAATGAGAGTGAAGAAGAATATTTTATTCCTTCTGATTTTAGAGAAAGAAAAACTAGTCCATAGTTTGGCTCTATTCCGACAACAGATTATCATAACAGCTTGCAGAAGGTGCATGGAATTCAACCCAAGCGACCATCGACGTAAGTTCTTGGTTCAGCGTCAAACTTTGCTGCAGTCACCAGCATGTTCTCATCACCTTTTGACTCCATTTAGTCAGCGATGACTATGACATTCTTGTTAGATCTTGCGCCGCCATTGGGTCGACAGCCACTACTTCCCTACCCCAATATCAGCGCAGCTTCCGGTGGCAATGTATGTTCATCTCTTTGTTCAAGTGTGGACTTTGGGGCGTGTGAACTGGAGGACCAAGGAGCCATTGGGATCTTCTCCATTTACACATCTATCTGGCCTTTCCCTACTTTGAATTTTTCTATATAGTGATGACTTCTTGTACATTAGCAGAATGAGTTTCGGGCATAGGCTGAGTTCTTCAAGGTGTTTGCAGGTATGCCTGTAAGGAGTTACACGTTGCAACTCCTCTATCTTGTCAAAATTTATGCATGCTTCCTTATTTTTGCTTATATGAGATGATGGAAAAAGAGGAGGGATAGGAGACATGATAAGGATGGGAAATAGTAAGAATGGATGTGGGGTAATGAATTCATATTTATTTATTTACATGCAAAGAAGGAGAACCTAATTTAAAATTCTCCTTCATTTGTTTACTTTAGGGGAAAGTTAGTAGGATGAAAAGTAAGGCTAAAGTCCATTTGGTGTCCCCCTTAATTCATTCCATTAGAATATTGTTAGTAATAATTCTTTTGGATAGTGAGAGCTCCACTTGTATCAGAAGGGCCAATATATCTTTTGATTATGACTTAGAGCTTAACCCTCTTCTTGTCGTTAGTTTGTTGATATCTAGTTATTTACATCAACTCACTTGGTCCGTTAGCACGCAATCAAAAGTTACTTTCTCAGTTCATGAGAGATTATTAATAGACATTGATAGGCAAATGAAATTAAGTTGACTACTTCATGTATGAGCTAGGTGCAACGGTAAAGTTATTATCGTGTGATCTGGAGATTAGAGGTTCAAGTCGTAGAAATAGCCTCTCGTAAAGTTAATGTAGGGTAAGACTGCGTGCAATAGACCCAATGTTATCTGACCCTTTCCCGGGACTCGCATTGGCAGGAGCTTCGTGCACCGGGTTGCCCTTTACTTTATGTATGAGCTAGGCTAGAGGCATTTTCCTCTTTTTTCAATCAAAGAAACAGTTTGTCTCTTTGCTTGTGTCCATCAACCTATCTAATTTGCCTCTTTCCTTCAAATTAAGAACTTCAATGTAGTTGTCTGAATTATAGCCACTGTTTCAAAACTTGTAATTTGTTTCTGCAGAATGGAGGATGATAAAATAGAGGCATTGACTTTGTCTCTCATTTGCACCTCTTGTCTACTACTAGTCAATGGATATGATGTGCCCATGACACTATTGGAAAGTGCAGTTGACCAAGGAGCAGGTTTCCATTTAAACTCCTTTTTTTTCTTGAAAATTCAAAATTTGGAACTTCTTTTTCAATCTTCTTCGAATCACATTCTGGTTTAGCAGTCAGTCACATTCTGTTTTTGGAGTTAATTTAAGGCTTTTGATTTGAAGATATTTTGCAGTGTGTCTGGATGGAAGTCCCCCAGCTTATCATTTCTCTCCGGGTTTCGACTCTGGGGCTAATAACTGGCTGGTTCACATGGAGGTATGCCACTTAATTTAACTTTCTTGTCAAGAAAAAAAAGTAGGAGATGTTTATTTAACATTATTTATTATTTTCAGAATGTATAATCATAATAAATATATAGTGGTAGTCCATGCAAATTCTATCATGATATAGAGCCTAGGTTTTTATTGGTTTGAATATTTCATATCTCTATTCTTTATGTATACTATTCTAGTGTGATTTTAGATTGATATTCTGTTGTTTTGAGCAAGTTATTTTCATGTGTTGGAATTCGCTCATGGGCTAAACCTGATTCATATTCTTGTGAATCATGAAAACATGCAATTCGCGATCGCACATTTAGTATGAAAGAAACATACTTGAAGAGGTTGCAAACCTGATCCATATTCCTCTGAATCATGAAGATCTCATGTTGAAAAGCAACATACTTGAATAGATTGCAAAGTATAGCCACAATATGAGTCTAGAAACCTAAATTTATGGAATTATCTTACCTAGTTACTGAGAGTTTTAATTCTTCCTTTCTTAATACTTGATGAAATCTTCATCTTCTATCAATATAGTAAAGGTGGAAATTGATATCCATATCAATAAAACGAGCTAAATGTTGTTTGTCTATGAAAGGGAGTGTTATTACTTCTTTAGAGAAAATTGTTACTGGTGGATCTAAATATGCCTCTTCATTAACATAGCAATCATGACATCGAGGCAATTGGTTCACTCCTATCAATTGGAGGAAAGAAAAGTTATGAATTCTGATTTGAAAAAGAAGCAGCTTCCCTAACCCTCTTCAATGGGTCGTGACTACTAGGTTCTGCATCCTTCCTGGTTCACTATGCACCCTCGAATTAGATCAACCATCCAGATCAGTTAGCTGATGCGTTATTTTGCCTAGACCTGTTGGATCACTCCAATTTGGAATGACTCGGCCAATTAGTATGCAACCCAGACTGGCCATTCTGTGTGACAGCTTGGTCAGTGCGAGTGTTCTACATGTTATAGATTCAATATGTGCCACACAACAATGCGAAATTTTGAAGTGCACTTTTCATTACAAAAGCAACTCATGATATGTTCCATGTTCGCACCGACATCACTTATGTGCATTACATATAATTGCATATGGTCTAACTGTGTGGCTCCAGCACTAACTGCATTTTACAAGACTTGATGGATGTTGCTTCATTCATAAGTCTTCATCTCCCTCCAAAAACTAGATGTGTAACTAAAGCCCCATACGGCTTCTTCTTATCCCCGTATCTCTTGAACCAAAAAAAAAAAAAAACTGGTTTTCAGCTTTTTTGCTTTGAAATTGTACGACAATTTATACCAAATTTATCTTTAGAGCTGCTGTTGGTAATTGGACTAATGTATCATCATCTTCATTTGATAGGGGGGAGGCTGGTGCACAAGTATCCAAGATTGTCTTGCTCGTAAAGATACTTTCAGAGGCTCATCCAAGTACATGAAGCCTCTTTCATTCTCCGGGATCTTAGGCAATAGGCAGAAATCAAATCCTGGTATGTTCTCTCTCTCTCTTTTCTTTTCCAGAAGAAGCAGTAGCCTGAGGTATTCATTCCACACGTAATAGGAACTCATCTTCTGAACTAAATGTAAGAAAAGGAAGCAACAATCTTATAATTGATCAATACTTCAGTTGAATTTCTGGCCTTTCTCCCTTTTGTTAGTGTATAAATTTATAATATAAATTATAGAAGAAACTGAATCTGAACGAGTAACTATATTAGTCTCTCTGGCACTATGTCCACGAGATGACAATGCAAAACTCTCAAAACATATTATGCTTGTTGCTGATAGAGGACATACAAATGATAAATCCTAAACTATACTCATGGAAGGTAACTATGATAGATAGCATTTTCTGTACTTATGCTGTTTTGAAAATTACTTTGTTGGAACTATGAAATGGATGTATTAACTTCACTAGTTCATGAATAGATAGATACCTCTTGGATGACTACTTGTTCTCTTTAATGATAAATATGTTCTTCTCATCCTTTTCATCGATTATATAAAATCCATTTTGTTTTTTTTTTTTGCTACTCACAGGCAATCAAACATTTTCATCAGATTTTACTGTGTAAAAGGGGTTTTTGAGCCACTGTAAAGATATGAACGACATCTTGCTTGTTTCATAAAAAATTCAAACAAAATATTACTTTTCTGTTTTTCTATTTTTATTTAGAAACTTTTGTTTTAACTGAAGTAGTTTTCATGCATTTTATCTCTCTTAGCCTCACTACATGCAGATTTCTACAACTGGAATAAGGTCAAGATTCGATACTGTGATGGTTCATCATTTACAGGAGATGTGGATGAAGTTGATCCTGTAAGAGAGATAATTATTTGATGCTTCTGATCAAATTTGCCGATGAACCACACTTATTATGAAAAAATTTGGTAATTTGGTTAACTCTGTGATGCTTATTAATGCTTTTTTTCTCACCAGGCAACAAATTTGTACTTTAGAGGAGCAAAGGTTTGGCTTGCTGTTATCGAAGAATTGTTGGAGAAGGGGATGAATAAGGCAGAAAAAGTAATTGCCATTCGAATCATGGAGATTTGTGTTTAGCAAACTTGATTGATCAATCACCTTCACCAAAAGTATAAGCTGTTACAAATGGGTAAAATCTAGAATTTTAAAAAATACTCTCCCTCATAAATGGGTGGATGAACTAGATTATCAAAGTTAATTTGGGCTCACTTTTTTAGTTATTGAACTAAAGAAGATTCAAGTGCAACATCTCCTCTAATATCCTGTTAAATTTTGATTGGATCTCTTGCCCTAAAAGCTTGCTTTGTTAGGAAAGTACTCAATCAATAACTTCTCATTCATGGCAATGCTGGTATCTATGTTATTCAGCCATGAGTATGGACATCCCAGACAAGTGTTGAATCCAAGTGCCCAACATGATTATTTCTAATATTAGGTGTTCATGCAAAGTGTTGGTGTCTACATAATATTCAACTCAAGCACAAAGAGGATAGATGAAAAGTTTAAGTGAATTTCTAATAAATGAGCATGATTGCAGGCTCTGCTTTCAGGTTGTTCAGCAGGAGGTCTGGCTTCCATACTACATTGTGACAGATTTCATGATCTTGTACCTGAGAACGCAACCGTCAAGTGCCTCTCGGATGCTGGTTTTTTCATAAACATGTAAGGCTGGCTTTTTCATTGATGCTATTTAATGTTACATTGATACATTGTTCAAGAATTAGTATGTTGTTGCATTAGGAAACAATGGTTATGGTTTTTCATAACAGGAAAGACATATCTGGAGCAGAGTCTATTGCATCCTACTACAGCAATGTTGTTGGCACTCATGTACAGTAATTTCTTGCAGCTAAAATTTTCATTTGTTTGTCTGAAAACAATTTGTTTTTGTAAGAATGTTCTATTAGGAAACTTTTACAAGGAAAACAAATTATTTTCTGCTATTGAGAATATTTTTCGGGTGGAACTCGTGGAGGGATGAGAGTGGGAAGACGGGTGAAAGTCATTTCCCCTAAACTAAATTTAGTATTTTCATTCATCTTCTAAACATTTTCTGTTGATCTTGATTATAGGAAAATACTTCACAAAACAAACTGAGTCTAATACTGACTATAGATTTTCTTTAATGTATAGAAGTGCAAACTACGAGATAAATTTCATGTTTCCCAAATTAAAGTACACTTTGTCAATTGGTGCTATTTTTCAAGCTTTTAGTGGATCTAGCACTTCATGTTTGGCTGTTTTTCAATCATCATGATCTACAGGGATCTGCAAAGAACTTGCCATCTTCATGCACTTCGAGGATGACTCCCAGCATGGTGGGCGATATCATTCTACTAAGAGACTGACTTATTTCTCGAAAATATAGTAATTTCATATTTGAAAAACATTAACCATTGAATGCAGTGTTTCTTCCCTCAATATGTGGTGCCTGAGATGCGCACACCTCTTTTCATTCTGAATGCAGCATATGATGCATGGCAGGTCACAACTTCATCTGATAAGCCAATGCAAAACTTATCGAAAAAAAAAAGTGCGATAAATTCTATTGTGGCTTTAAACTTGCAGATCAAGAACATTTTGGCTCCGAGTTCTGCTGACCCACATAAGACTTGGAGTGATTGCAAACTTGATATAAAGCAGTGTTCTTCCGACCAGCTCGAGACAATGCATGGTAAGACTTTCTTTTCCTCATCTGTAGTGCAATTTATGATTCTTAGCACCTATTTCAGTACATGAACTCTGTTGCATGAGACTGTTGGTGTAATTGGCATGAAACGAACAGGTTTCCGGTCGCAATTCCTGAGTGCTTTGCCGGTGCTGGAGAACTCATCCATTGGCATGTTCATAAACTCATGCTACGCTCACTGTCAGTCAGGAAGCCAAGATACATGGCTAGCTGCTGATTCTCCTTCACTAAATAACACTGTAAGCTCTGCCATTCTCCACTTAACCTCATCTGATCTTCACGAAAACATCCTGAAAAGTAGATTGTCAATATAAAACCAACACCAACATGATCAAGTATTGTTGTTTATTGTAGCCAATTGCCACAGCAGTGGGAGACTGGTTTTATGGCCGGACCGTGTTTCAAAAGATCGACTGCGCATATCCATGTGACTCGTCATGTATCAACCGTGTGGATGATTAGGGACTGAACACTTGCAGTTTTATTTATTCTCTAAGCCCCGTGTGATAAACTAAATCAAAGCTTCTTGCATGTTGCCCCTCTCTGTGTTTCTCCGTTTCTTTCTTTCTTTCTTTTTCTCAAGAAAAAATGTTGTATTTGTTCTACATGGGATGCTTTTGAATAGGATCTCAAATTTCTATTGAATCTCATTGTCCATTGACAAATTCTCGTCAGCAAGGTTGAGTGAGTAGTTCTTTGTGGATAGCGTCTCAAGGATCTAAATTCTAACCAGTTGCCTGAAACAATTTGTTTCCATTTCCTTCTTGAACAACTCCCTGTTTTCTGTTACTTTTCATGTTCTCCATTGATATGTTTTTTATCTGATAGATTTTGTTTCTCTTTGTGGAGTACCTGGAAATCATGTTGTGTCAAAATATTTGTTGCCGCGTGTTCCGGAAGTGAACGACGTGGACGACAGGTCACTGATGAGTAGTCTTGGGTGATGACGAGGGAGGAGACTCGTGTCTGTAAGGTTAACACAAGCGTAAAAAAGGGGTACATCGGAAGGAGTTCCGGCGGAGCCCTCTCATACGTTCAAGTCAGAAATTACTCAAAGATGGAGAAGGAGTAAGGAGAATAAATTATTAGAGTAAACCAAAAAAGTCCCCCCTTACATAGGGGTCTAAGCACCTTATATAATTGTTGCTTTCCTCCTGCGAGGACTCACATGTTGCTGTAACCGTTCTCCTACTCCCACACCTCCTGATTTGTGGTTGTCTGCAGTTGTCGTTTACTGGGGCCTCCTGGTAATGGCGGCCATGCACATTAACTCATGTGTTGCCCGTCGTAATTGTCAGCCGACATTCTTATTTAGGGGAGGGGACGTTCGAAACGGTTGTCACCTAAATTAAATACGTCATTATCGTCGTTAACAATAAACCTTTCTTATCCGCATTCTCTCTCTCGAACTGGTCTTGGGCTCTGTTCTCCGAGCTGGGTTCGGGAACTCTCAGGGTCCGAGCTAGTCCCGAGCACATCTCTTCCGAGGTGCTCGTGGGAACTCTAGCCTGAGCTGGTCTTGGGTCTCCTTGCTCGAGCTAATCTCGGGCCCCTTTCTTCCGAGTTGGCCTCGGGTGAAATCACCAGAGCTGGTCTCGGGTGATTTTCCCCAAGCGGGTCTCAGGTGATTTTCCCTGAGCTGGTCTCAAGTGATCTTCCCGGGCATTTCTCATGGCACGCCAACTTCCATTGCCACGCGTTTAGCTTGGGCTATTGATCCCAATTACAAGTCCCCCCTTCAGGTCTAATCGAAGAAAATTTGCCTGACTGATTGAACTTGTGGCGTGTCGAGAGAGAAATGTATGGAGAATGTGCAGTTAACATTCCTCATTCCTTGATGACTTTATAGGTCCTAGGAATCTAAATATTCGTGCCAGGGCTCGAAGCATTCGTTTGAATTGCCCTAAGAGCTTCACAAGTTCCAATGCCTTGTAATGATGGCTGTCAATCATTCATTAAGAGCACATAGGGCATATTAATGAATAAAAATCTTTCTTGCGAACAAACTGCTGCCATGTGGCAGGATCCCCTTGAAGCGCCCTTCCTTCGATTTGCTTAGTCGAGTCATACCAACTGGTGGCTATAATGAGCTGCATGCCCTGAGATCCGTGACTAACTCTCATCCATGCGTCGTGCATCCATCCACTTGCATTGTCGTTGCCCATCCCTTATAAAAGGGGAAGTGAAGATGACCTTCCACCTTCTTGCATCGCTGACCATCAGAGCTCGTTACTTTCACCTCCTCTCTCTAAAGTCCCTCCTTTCTGTGTAAGTCTCACCAAACCCTACTCTCCTTCTTCTATCATCCACTTCTTTTCCTTAGGACCATGGGCAAGAGTGGAAAGGAAGAGGAAAAGAAAGGAAAGAGCAAGAAGGAAGAAACTAAGGAGAAATAGGCTTATCAGCCGAAGTGGTATGAGACAACATCCTCAAGGGTTAAACCTAGTGCTTTGCGGGCCGCCTGTGAAACCTATGGCTTCCCAGCGAACTTTGAAGTTAGGGTTCCTATGCTCGACCAATCTCCCGTGGAACCTCCTTTAGGGTTTTATATTTTTTTCTAAGTTAGGTAGAATTTGGTCTTCATTATCCAATTCTCCCTTTCTTTATGGTCATCTCTCAATATTTTGACATCCCCTTCACCAAATAACTCCGAACGCCTTTGCTCAGATAAGCGGGATGTTCATTTTATTCAAGTTGTTCGAGATACCCTTAACCCTTCATTTTTTTCATTATTTTTTTCCTTCCGAGCCTTGCGTCTAGAGGGGCTTTTAGTTTTACCATTCGCTCCGGCCACATATTCATAAATGACTTCCCTTCTTCCCACAAGGGATGGAAAGAGTGCTTCTTCTTCATTAGACTTTCTGAGCGACCTTTTTGCCCGACTCGTTGGCGGGAAGACCTACTTCCTCCCCGGAACTAGGCGACTTCCAGTAAGATCAGGGGTACCAATGAGCCAGAAGCATCTTGGCCGGAATGGATTTCCATGGCCCAAACATGGTCCAATACGAAGGGCTTCTATATCGGGCTGGGATTAGCCCCAAGGCCACCAGCCTTGGTCGTGACCTCAGTGAGTGTACTATTTTACTAACTGATGTTTTTTTGCTTTTGTTTTGCAGAAGCCATCATGCTCGCCTGATCCATGAGCAAGCTTCTCATGTGGGAGCTTGCAGATGAGAAGGTGCTTACTCCTCCTAAAGCTCCTGCGGACCCACCGGTCGAGCCTGCTGAAGACTTTGAGAAGACTCAAAGTCAAGAGCTTCTCGCAGCCGAGCCGTCCACTACCCAAGAGGTCGGCTCCTCCTGCACCCTCACCATGGTACAAGAGGACGATGAGCAACTAGCTCTAATTCTTATGTCCGCAGCGAAACCGACTCAAGCAATAAGTCCTCTACTTGCTGAGCGAAGATGACTTATCCTTCCTGTTGAGGAGGAGGAGGAGAATGAGCCACCTGCCATCCTTCAGAAGCCCACACCCCCTCCTGCACCTCAAAAGAGAAATTCTGATCAGCTCAAGCTTCCCTCTGCATTCCTGAGGACGAGGAGGATACCATTCCTCTTTCCAAATGTCAAAGGAGGACGACATCGACCGCCGCGAAGTCCGAGGGGAAGATAGGGTCATCCTCTGGGGAAGCCCACTCCCTTCCTCCCTCGCTAGGGGCTCTCAGCCCCAAGGGAAAGAGAGTCCAGTTTGAAGAATCGGAACTTACTAGCTCCTGTCTCCGCCGGAAAGTACAGGCGGCCGAGAAGGCGGCTATGCTCGGGCTCTAGCATATACAAATTAAGGAGTTACCGCGGGGGAGTCACCCTTCAGAGGAGGTATCGTCGAGCACAGATGATAGTGCTCAAGGGCCCTTCGTCATACCCATCGAGGAGACTTGCCTAGTGGTTCTCCCTGCCTACCTCTCCAAAGCTACCTTCGACATACCCTCTCCGAGGAGTCGAGAGGCGATGAGGGAGCGAGCCAAGGAGCATATCACCTCCCTCAGGGGTGTGACCTCAGCTGGAGTAATCGCCAGGCTGTATGAGTCCCTCATAAAGGTATAATCCTGTCTATCTTTTCTTATTATCTCTGTTTTTTAACTCTTATTGTTTCTTGTATTAAGCTACATCTGAATGCTTGCTCTTGGGTCGTCGGATGCTTCCTGAGCAAGAGACCGAAGCACTGCGGTAGCAGGTGGCTGGGTTAGAGGCAGAGGTGTACCGAGTTCAAAGGGAAGGTCAGATGCAGGATGAGGTTTCCAGAGACCTCCGGGCCAAGCTAGAGCATTCAGCAGGCAACCTCTTATCTTTAGAGTCGAACTTGCACAGCGTCCGACATCGGGAACGCCTCATGTCAGAGATAACTACATCTCTCTCGGCAAACATGGCTCAATTAACGCAGGAGAGGGAGTAGCTCCAGGCTCAGGAGGTCAAATTGAAGGAGGATATTCATCTTCTCGAGTCGTCCAAGGAGGAGCTCAGTGGTCATATCAAAGAGTAGGCAACCAAGCTAACTAAAAACGAAGTGGAACTATAGGTCACTGCTGCTTATGTATTTGACCAATAGGAGAGCATCTCCCGAGTTGAATCTCTTTTGTCGATGGTCCAGGAGCAACTTTAAGAAGCGCTCACTGCCCGAGACAGGACGCTGGCCGACATTTAGGAAATAAAATTTGATCAGGACTGGGTTCTCCAAGAATTAGATGACTACAAGGCCGGTGAGGAATCCCACCAGTTTGGAGTGGAAACCGTGGTTAAGACCAAGTTTTCTCAGTTTGAGGAGTTCGGTGACATCATGGTCGGACAAGTACTGAAGCGACTTGAACAGGGCTTTAATAGAGTTGTCCAACAGATTGAGCAAGCTGGGGTACTGAAGCCAGGTGTCACCCTGGATTTCCTCAGCGTCGACCGAGCATGCGAGGAATTATCTGCCAAAGAAAAAGAACTTTAAGGCAGTCTTAGTCTTTACTGTTCATCTACCAGGCCTTTATAATTGTAAAGTATGTACCCTTGTTTCCTTGTCTTTCTTAAATGAATATATATCACTTTGCACCCTACGTCTTATATTTCTACCTTTATAATTCTTCTGACTGTAACTTGTACTTTGTATGTCGCCCTATCAATGCAATGTCAACACCCATCCCTTTCTTGTCGAGCACTCTTTCTATGCTACCCCATGCTTAATATGGCTACTCCCGGTTGGACATTCTCAGCACCCCGGCCAGGTCTATACAACTTGGACATTCTACACATCTTCGGCATCCTCGGCACCTCAAGTTGGTAGGAACTCAAGCTGCTCTCGGTCGAGCGTCCTCAGTGCCTCGGCCAGGTCTACACATCTTGGGCATTCTCGGCACCTCAAGATGGTAGGAACTCGGGTTGCTCCCGGGCGGGCATCCTCTGCGCCTCGGCTAGGTCTACACATCTTGGGCATCCTCAGCACCTCAAGATAGTAGGAACACGGGCTACTTCCGGCCGGGCGTCCTCAGCGCCTCGGCCGTCCTCAATGCCTCGGTCGTCCTTAGTGCCTCAGCCAGGTCTACACATCTTGGGCATCCTCGGCACCTCAAGATAGTAGAAACTCGGGCTGCTCCTAGCTGGGTGTCCTCAGCGTCTCAGCCAGGTCTACACATCTTGGGCATCCTCGACACCGCAAGATGGTAAGAACTCGGGCTGCTCCCGGCCGGGCATCCACAGCGCCTCGGCCAGGTCTACACATCCTGCTTCCATTGGCTAATAACATTTTTCCTGTTTATTCAATTCACCAAGTCCCAAACAAATACAAATATATGTATGAGCATAAATATTACATGACCGGCTTACTGGGTGCAGTAAGGTTGGTGGTGACTTACGTTCCATGGTCTCTTTAATTTCTTGCCATCAGCATCTTGCAAATAATAACTACTACTCGTGAATTTTTAGATGATCGTGTAAGGTCCGCTCCATTGAGGTTCGAGCTTTATAACGTCGTCGACCGGCTTAATCCTTTTCCACACCCAGTCTCTGACCTGGAAAGTCCAGGGGATCACTCGGCGGTTGTAGACTTGTCGCATGCATTGGCGGTACGCAGCTAGTCGGGTGACTGCTTTGCCACGCACTTTCGTCACCAAGTCTAAATCGAGTAGCCGCTCCCGATCGTTATTCTCCTTGGTGTAGAGTTGCCTCCGCGTTGATTCATCACCTATCTCAACATGGATCATGACCTCTGCGCTATTGACCAGATTAAAAGGACTTTGCCCAGTTCCCTCTTTGGGAGTTGCTCGATAGGACCATAGAACACTCGGGAGTTCTTCGACCCAACTTTCTCCGACGTGTTTTAGCTTTATCTTGAGTCCTTTGATTATTTCTCGATTAACAACTTCAGCCTGACCATTACTTTGGGGATAAGCGATGAAAGTGAAGGCCTGACGAATACCTAGCCCTTCCACTATTCTCTAAGCTTGCAATCTGAAAACTGTCTACCATTATCTGACACTAATTTATGAGGAATTTCATACCTGCAGATTATATCTTTCCATAGGACCTTTATCACCGTGGCCTCAGTAATTTGAGCGAGCATTTTGACTTCAATCGATTTGTAGAAGTAATTCACTAGAACCAACAGGAACTTCCTTTGCTGTGGTCCTGTCGAAAAAGGACCTGCTATGTCTATTCTCCACAGATTGAAGGGACAAGAGACAGTAGAGACTCGAAGTGGCTCGGTTGGTGTGTGAGCAATATGCTGGTGTCTTTAGCAAGCCTCGCATCCGGCGACGAACTTGTTAGCATCCACCTGTAATGTAGGTCAGAAATATTGGCTAGAATAATCTTCCTAGCCATCGACCGGCCGCCGATATGAGCCCCACAGATGCTTCATGAATTTCTCGCATGATATACTCAACGTCCTCGAGGCCAACACACTTAAGTAATGGCCTGGCGAACAATCTCTTGTAAAGCTGTTCTCTAATTAAAGTGAACCTAGAGGCCCTACGATGAAAGAGACGGACCTCTTCACAATTTGCAGATACTGTTCCATTGCGTAGGAACTTTACATAAGGTTTTCTCCAGTCAGGCAGTATAGTTTCAGCAAGTTCTCCATTTATCTGAGCCACAAGTCCCTCCTGGATGATAGACTCTTCCAATGTCTATAACGCTAAAGAGCTCGCAAACTTGGCTAGTTCATCCGCCTTGGTATTATCCACTCGGGATATTTTCTGCAGAGTTACTTCAGCGAAAGAAGATTTTAATTGCCTACATGTAGTTACATACCTTTGCAGGCATTCATTCCAAACTTTAAATGTTCCTTCGAGCTGTTGTGACACTAATTGAGAGTCAGAATACAATATAACCCGAGTGGCTCCGACCTGCTTGGCTACTTGTAGCCCAACTAGTATTGCCTCATAATCGACTTCATTGTTGGTGGCTTGAAAATTAAGTTAGACCGATAATTGTAGCACATCCTCCCGAGGTGAGATCATTAAAATTCCAACTCCGCTTGATCTGTGATTGGATGAACCATTAACGTAAATCTTCCAAGCTTCCTTAGATTTAAGTAATGGAACTGCTTCGAGCATGAAGTCAACTAGAGCCTATGCCTTGATAGCTGTTCAAAGCTGATACTCGATCTCATACTCGCTTAACTCTGCAGTTCACTTAGTCAACTGCCTCGATGTCTCGGGATTTATAAGAACGCGTCCGACCAGACCATTAGTGAACACAACGATGGGATGTGCCAAAAAGTAAGACCTCAGTCTCCGTGCTGTTAATACTAGCGCATACGCTAATTTCTTCAAGGTGGTATACCTAGTCTCTGCTGTTGGTGCTTGGATGGCTATAGTGGAGGGTGAATGTAGCCAGACACAAATTTTGACTTCTTTTGAAGGTTTCTGCGTGATCATATTATAGCAGTGGAAGCAAAGCAAACAGAAAAACAGAGATGCAGAAAACAAACCAAAACTCTAACACAAGGATATACAAGGTTCGAGGATAACTTGCCCCTACTCCTTGGTGTGCCCGTAAGGTGGGCGATCCCTTGATCGTTGGCAGATCAAACCCCGAAAAATCCGGATATCAAATCCTCCTTCTCAGTGGAGAAACCTCTCCACACAATGTCTCAACAGAGAGATATAAAATGAAAGCACGGAGACAAACAGCAAACTTACAGAGCACAAGCGAAGGAGAAACGTCTATAAAGCAATACACACAACCCAGCACAACCTCGGCAAGAGCCTTCACTTAGCTCTTCCTTGTCTGCTTGTTGATCGCCTTGCAACGCTATCAAAACTTCCAAGTGCTCAAGTCGCAGCAACAACAGAACGCTCAAGAGTGTGCTTCAAGGTGCAGGGTAAATGAGCATTGTCGCAAGAAGAGATGAAGAGATCAAAGTTCTGCTAAGGCTTCTTCGCTACCAAGCTCTTAAGCCTCTGCCCACTGATCGCCAGGTCACAGCCACCAGACGCTCCTCTGCAGCACACGAGCTACCCATCTACAACTGCCCAACTACCACTGAGCTCTCCTGGACTCCCAGAACCCTCTCCAGTCGAGCCCCAGGTCAGTTGCCAGCAGCGCCAGCGTCCGTTGAAACCTGAGAAGGAGAAACAGCCAAACCTGATACATGGAAAGAACCCAGTTGACCCTCCTTCAATGTTTGAAATCATCCCTATCACCTGCACACTTAATCAGAGGTTTAGCAAATGAAACCAAACTTGCGTCAGTAATAGCAAAGAAAATTAGAGAAGATATTGTAGTGTATCAGTGGAAATCAGAACGCGATCAGAACTCTGACAACGCATTTTGAATTAAAGTTCAGCTTTTGATCGGTCACCGGACCGATCAGAGAGGACCCTGATCAGTCACCAGACCGATCAGGGTAAGCCCAGACCGATCAGGTTCCATCCTGATTGGTCTACGGTGAGAAATCTGAGATCGCGACTTCTAGTGATCGGTCACCAGACCGATCCAGCACTAGCTGGGTTTCCTCCAGCTTCTTTCTGCCACAACCCTTGATCGGTCACCAGACCGATCAGGGTGTGCCCTGATCGATCTGGAGACCGATCAGGCCACTCTCTGACCGATCAGGGTCCATCTTGATCGGTCATAGTGAGGAGCTCACGATTTCTGAAATCCCTCAGATCGTTCACCAGAACGATCAAGAGCTCTCCCTGATCGGTCACCAGACCGATCAAGAGCCGAACAGAAGGCAACCCAAGTTTCTGTTCTCTCCCTGATCGGTCACCATACCGATCAGACTTCTCTGGATCGGTCACCAGACCGATCCACAAAGGAAGTTCGTGCCAACTTCCCTGATCAATCACCAGACCGATCCAGCCAAGGCCAATTCCACCATGAGTCAAGAGAACAGGCTCCTTAGCCTTCTCTGACTCGTGCTCAGTCCCCCGGACCAAGACTTCGTGCCCAACTTCACTCACCGGGACTTCATTCCACCTAGCTTCCCAAGCTAGGACCTGGCTTTACTCACCAGGGTTTCGTTCAACCTAGCTTCCCAAGCTAGGACCTGGCTTTACTCACCAGGGTTTCATTCAACCTAGCTTCCCAAGCTAGGACCTGGCTTCACTCATCAGGGTTTCATCCAACCTAGCTTCCCAAGCTAGGACCTGACTTCACTCACCAGGATTTCAGTCAACCTAGCTTCCTAAGCTAGGACCTGGCTTCACTCACCAGGGTTTCAGTCAACCTAGCTTCCCTCACTAGGATTTCAATCACCTGACTTCACTCACCAGGACCCGGCTTCACTCACGGGATTTCAACCTGGCTTCACTCACTAGGGTTTCGTGCCCAGTCCCTGACTAGGACTTAATCCAAATTCACTCAACCAAACTTAAATCGTTGTCAACACCAAAACAACAATCGGGCCAGACTGCATCAACAATCTCCCCCTTTTTGTTGTTTGACAACCCCGATTTTAGTTTAGGTATTAGATCAATTGAAGTCCACTCACTTAATTATCGTAAGGGAATCAAGATCCTCCCCCTACAATGATTAACCCTAAACTTAATCAGTCATTCTCTCCCCCTTTGTCAAACACCGAAAAGGGTGTAGACCGGTTGTTAAGTTTAAAATTACTCCCCCTCAAACCTAGGGGTCTCCCCCAAAAACAACAAAGGATAGGATTAATTTTGAAGACATATGAACACATATGATAAAGGTAAAGCAGGATATAACAATCATATGCATCATATGAATCATGGAAGTGAACAACCTAAACATACGGCATTAAGAATAATGTCATACAAGCAAATAGTCATAACAGGCAAATAGTCAAATACATCATAACAGTCAAATGGACTCATAAAGTCATAATAGGCAGATCACAAATCATGGAAGCAAGACCAAAGTCAGAGTACAACCACAATCAATCCTCGGCGGGGGGGGGGGGGGGGGGGGGGGGGGGTCATCAGCCTGCATAGGGTCATACGTCGTGTCATCATCAGGTAGGAAAGACCCCGGGGCGGTGCTACTGGAGGGCGCATCTCCAGGAAATGTGGACTGGTAAGGATGACCAGCGGCCCACACGCACCACTCCTCGAACCATGACTGCTGCTGGGCGTGCATCGCAGAAACCCGTGCATCAGTTGCCCGCTGATCGACACGTAGCCCAGAGATCTCAGACCTGACATCCTGCCGCCAAAGCTCCGAAATATGAAGTCCATGCTGGACATTCTACTCCAGCTCAGCAATCTGCCAGCGGAGGTTAGGATCCGCCTCGTAGTAGTCTCGCTCGGCAATAGGAGCATCATGATGTCCAGCCTGGTCTGTAGCTCCTGGAATATGTGCGACTCTAGGTAACTCCCCCAATCCCCGACCATCCTTCCATCTAAGACCATGAGGTCTGACAACAATGCTAGACTTGACGAACGAGCGTCGGCCAAGTCTACAGTCCTACCGAACCATCGGCACGATCCTGCCCTTGGTCACATCAATACCAACTGAATGAAGCCAGTCAGTAATGATGTGCCCAAAAGGCATGTAGACGGTCTGACGGTCAATCTGACTATAAAAGATAATAGAGAAATAGATGGTCATCACAATGTCAATATCCAGCTGCCGATGCATCCCGTAGGGCATCAAGCAGTGAAAGTAACGGATCTCGGCTAGGGGCTTCAAGGTAATGAGCACAAGACAGTTGATTATAATTTTGAAAAGAACATAATCAGATGGGGATAGGCTAAGAGCAACAAACGTGGGGAAACCAACGGCAGACTCACCAAGACCCCCCGGCCTGGGATGGTGGAAAAAATACTCGTAGATGGAGTCAGGGGTGACTCCATCGAAAAGGGCCGGTAAAGGATTCTGAAAATACGGGAAGAGCGGAAAATCATTATTTGATCGTTGACAGGCTAGAAAGGTAGTGAAAGAGGATAAATCAAACTCGAGGTTGGTTCGGGCGACTCGGGTCCTATACCTTGTACCTTCGCCACTAACAAGGTTGTTATAAAACTCAGAAACCAAATCAAAATTGATTGGCCGCTCAAGAAAAAGAATGAATCCTGTTGGTGCAGGCAGCACCTAAGTCGAACCTGGGTTTTGATCTTGGCAAAGGGTTCAAAAGTTAAGATGTTATGTTGGTCTAATGTGCTCACTGAGTGTGCAGAAAGAAGTCCTGGCGAAGGGCTGCTGGGCACCTAGCGAAGGACTGCTAGGCATCGAAACCTGAAGACCTGGCGAAGGACTGCTAGGCACCTGGTAAAGGGCTTCTAGGAGTCTAAGACCTGGCGAAGGACTGCTAGGCACCTGGCGAAGGGCTGCAGGGAATCTAAGACCTGGCGAAGGACTGCTAGGAACCGAAGACCTGGCGAAGGGCTGCTAGGCACCTGGCGAAGGACTGCTGGGCAAAAGTCCAACCGAAGGAGCCGGTTGGCAAAAGGTAAACTCTCCTGAGAGGAGTAGGTGAGGACGCGTTCCCCGTCGAGGGAACAGTAGGCGTCAGTTCGACCTAGGGTTCCATTTGGGAGACCCGAAGTCAGAACCAAGACAGCCAAGGCTGTATAAACCTAACATTTTTTGCCTTGTTTGTTGTGGAACTAACCTTGGATGCACGGACCAAAGGAACGTGTTTCTGCAGCTCAGAACGCCCCAAAGTAGAGGGTCAGCAGCAGGGCTAAGCGCCCGGGAGGTCCCGGGCGCCCAAGGTCAAAGCCAAACAACCAATTGAGCAAGAATCGCTTCGGAAACTTACTGGGCCAGGTGCCCTCAAGCTCTCGGGCGCCCTGATGGTCCTGGGCGCCCCAGATGCCTCGGGCGCCCTGGGTCCAAGCAAACCAAGTGATCGAAGCGAACTTAGCCGAGAAGCCAGCAGACCAAGTCAACCGGGGCGCCCCCAGTGTCCCGGGCGCCCCCGTCAGCTCCGAGCCCGATTCTGGAGGGATAAGCACTGACCGAGCTTCGGATGAGAGTTCTCGGATCCGAAGGCACGTGTCAGGCGCCCCCAGCGTCCTGGGCCCCCAGCGTCCTGGGCGCCCCCAGGAGTGCTATAAAAGGGGCTCGACCCCTAAGGCTTCACAATCAACTTTTCCAATGCCTCTACGCTCTTCGACTCAAGCGCTCTGCTCCGAAAACCTCCAATCTCGAGATTCAAGCGCCGACGACGACCCTCTACTCCGAAGTACGATCCACACCGGGCGTCGATAACGAAGAATCTAATTTTATTTACTGCACTACAACTGTAACATTTTCTGTAAACATTTGCGCACATATAGAATTGCCCGCAGTAAACGGTCAAGGACCGTGGGCCTTGGAGTAGGAGCCGACCGCGACTCCGAACCAAGTAAAAGTGCTTGAGTTCTTGTGCTGTGTTTATTTAAATTTCCGCTGCGTGTTCTCTTTTCAAATCCGAAACACTTTCACGATATTCACCCCCCTCTATCGTGTTTTCTCGATCCAACAAGTGGTATCAGAGCGGGTTCAGCTCAAATTTGGTGCAACCACCAATTTGAGAGTTTTTCGGATTTTTCTTCGAATTTTTTAATTTCTTTTTTCGATCGAACTTTTGTCGATAATCGAGGTTGGTGCAATACCACTCGATAATTTCTTTTAATATCTTATTCCCGCACTACTAATCCAAGACCTAGTCTTGGGATAGTTTTTTTTTATTATTTCAGTAATTACTAAATGGCCATGCAAGAAGGGTTCAGTACAGCTAGACCACCACTTTTCAGTGGGGAGGACTTCTCCTACTGGAAGAGTCGGATGGAAGTCAACCTAAAAACTCAGGTGGACATGTGGATAATAATCCAATCTGGACTGGAAATCCCGAAGAACGTTGATGGAGTGCCACAATCATACACCGAATGGGATACAACACTGAAATGAAAAATCGAGGCCGATGCTAAAGCAACTCAAACACTCCAATGCGGCCTAACCAAAGAAGAGCTGAACCGGGTAGGACCATTCAACAGTGCAAAAGAACTCTGGGGTAAGTTGATTAAGTTGCACGAAGGAACCTCCGACACCCGAATCAGCAAGAGGGACCTATTGCTAAATAAGCTGTACACAATCAAGATGAATGACAGCGAATCTGCAGCCCAGCTCCACGCCAGAATCAAGGAGCTGATGAACGGTCTACATTCAATCGGTCACATGGTAGAAAACCGTGACCTGATTAGGTACACCATTAACGCCTTCCCAAGAAACACTTTGTGGGCATCTATGGTAGATACGTACAAAATTTCAAGGGATTTGTCTAAAATTAAATTAGATGAGTTGTTTTCTGAGCTTGAATTACATGAGCAGACTAACTGCACCCTGGCCGAGAAAGGCATTGCCTTTGTTGCAAGTAAAACTGGAAAGATGACCAAGAAGAAGCCTCAACCTGCACCCGAGTCTGACTCAGATTCAGACTCGGAAGACAGCGAAGGAAATCGACCCAAACTGGTTCGGCTAGCCCGGGACTACTACAAGGAACTGAAAAACCAGACCAACAGAAGGAAAGCCAGCCGAAGAAAGGAAGAACCAGCTGATCCTTCAAATGAAAAGACCAAACCAAACGTGACCTGTTACGAATGCAAAAAATAAGGGTCACTACAAGACAGAATGCCCAAATCTGAAGGAGACAAAGAAGACAAGAAGGAAGAAGACCCTTCAAGCAACGTGGGACGAGTCTTCCTCTGAAGAAGAAGAAGATGCCCCACAGTCGAACCTGCTCGCTCTGACTGCTTCGGAAGAAATCGAGACCGAATCAGAATCGGAGCCGGACGACGGAAACCTCACATTTTCAGAGGACGGCCAAATCACTGTAAGTGGGTTTTCTAAAAGTCAATTATCAGAATTAATTGCATATCTATCTCGAGACTTGGCGAAAGCCAAAATTCGAGTCGAGTCCCTCCGACAAGAAGTAAAACTCCTGAAAGAGGAAGCTGACTCTAGATTCTCAACTGAGAAGGTTCAAGAAGGAACCTCTACTCAAGTTGAAAAACTTGAGAAAGAGAACTCCTCCTTGAAAACTCAAGTCAAGGACCTTAGAGCAGCTTTGGAACGATTCACTTCTGGTTCCAAGGGTCTTGATATGATCCTTGGAAAATAGAAGTCCGTTCTAAATCGATCCGGGTTAGACTATTGAACCAAGGCGAGACAAAGATCTTACTATGCTGTACTGAATCAGTCTAGACCTAAAGTTCAGGCATGGGTACCCAAACTATGCCTGAACAACCAAGCTGGACCAAATCAGTATTGGATCCCCAAGGACAAGATTCATATCTTGCCTAATCATTACCGTGGCTTTAGTCCAGGGGGAGCCAACTTAAAAACAATCTTTATAGTTAAATAAATTTCTTTTCTTGTTTAAATTGCATGATTGCTTGTCTATTTATTTTATGCAATTTACCATGCTTAAACCTAGGATTGGTTAGACTAAGGACTAAACCAATTAACTGAAATTTAAACAACATAGTATTGGGTGGCGGTGAGATGATAGTACGTTAGGGAAGCCATTTTGGTGGAACTAGCCGAAGCTACCGATCCAAGACCCAAACTAGTTAGACCAGAATTTTTCAAAAAGTAATTTTGAAAATGAAATTTTATTAAAAGGCTTTGTCAAGGAAAGGGTTGATGATCCAAAAAGGCTATGGCCAAAGAAGGCCTAGTGCCTCGCCAAGACCTAGAAGCCAATTTTTGAAATTCAAATTCAATTTACTCTTGTCAAATTCGAATCTAACACAAATTTTCAGTTAATTGTAGATTCAAACACTTTTTTTTCAAAATAAATTCAAAACCAATTGTTTTCAAAATTAATTTAACTTTTTCAAAATAAATCATGATTTTTCAAAATAATCTTGTCTACTAAAACCTGTCTCACAAAAACCCATAAGGCAAACGTGGTTGATAACTCTAGATTGGGTGAGACAGACTAGGTTGTGAAAATCAATTTAAGCTATCCTTAATTCTAATTGGATCCAAATCAACAAAACTTTTTATGTGTAGGAACATAAAGATTTGGACCAATGGATGTTGGATAGCGGGTGTTCCAGACACATGATTGGAGACAAATTGAAATTCACCAAACTCAAGTTCAAGAACCTAGGCTCAGTAGCATTTGGCAACAATGCTACACTCAAAGTGATTGAGTCAGGTAACATTGAACTCAAATCTGACTTTGTTATTAAAAAGGTGCTTTTGGTTGAAGATTTTAAATTTAACTTGCTTATCATAAGTCAATTATGTGATACTGGCTATGTAGTTACCTTTACCAACTCTAACTGCCTGATTAGAAACTTGCAAGACTCAGAAATCATGCTTAAGGGCTCTATAAAAATAATGTTTACACTATAAACCTACCCTTAGTACCTAAATGCATGTTAACTCAGTTAGAAGAATCAAACCTCTGGCATAGGAGATTAGGTCACACTAATCTGAGATTAATTTCAAAAATCACCCAACTTGGCCTAATTAGAGGTATACCTAAAATTAAGAACCATGAAAACTTAATATGTGAATCATGCAATCAAGGTAAACAAACCAGGTCTAATCATAAACTAATTCAATCAGATCTAACTCAAACCACACTTGAGCTCCTGCACCTTGACCTATTTGATTCACATGGAGCCAAGTCACTAAGCGGAAACCGGTACTGCATAGTAATTGTTGATGATTACTCTAAGTTTACCTGGGTTAGGTTTCTAAAGACCAAAGATGAAACCCTAAACCTATTTAGTGATTTTTGCAAGTTAATTGAAAATCAAAACGATACCAAAATCAAAAGGCTTAGGAGTGATCACGGGGGAGAGTTTGAAAATCAACGATTCGAGGAGTTTTGTAAGATAAACGGGTATATACACGAATTTTCGTGTCCTAGAACCCCCCAGCAAAATGGGATAGTTGAACGGAGAAATAGAACCCTACAGGAAGCCGCTAGGGCTATGCTCAATGAATTTAACCTAGCTAACCAATTTTGGGCAGAAGCAATTAGTACGGCTTGTTACATCCAAAATAGGGTCCTAATTAACAAACGACACAATAAAACACCCTATGAGGTATACTACCATAGACTTCCAAACCTATATTACCTAAGGGTCTTTGGGTGTAAAGTCCATATCCTAAATACCAAGGACTATCTAGGTAAATTCCAGTCTAAGTTAACCCTAGGCATCTTCTTAGGATATTCAACGACAAGTAGAGCCTATAGGGTTTTCAATAAACAAACTAAGAAAATTGAAGAAACAACAAATCTGATATTTGATGAAGAAATTAATTCAAAATCTGATAATCCAGATCTAAATTCATCAAATACTGATCAAGAAGATAATGAACAAACTGTTGAACCTTTAATTGAACCCCTAAATGAACTAACTATTGAACCAACTATTGAGTCAATTGAACCAACAATTGAACCAACCCAAGTAGTTGAACCAAATATTGAACCAAACCGACCGGCTGGACCTGAGGCTGAACAAAGTTCTAGAAAAACTAAGAAACCTAGACTCAGTCACCCAACTGATCAAATTATGGGTGATCCAACTTTAGGAGTCAGAACTAGGTCCTCCTATAGGAACCTTAGTCAGATTGCAATGATTTCAAAAATTGAACCTAAGACTATAGAGGAAGCCTTACCTGATCCTGATTGGATCATAGCAATGCAAGAAGAGTTAGCCCAGTTTGAGAGAAACCAGGTCTGGGAACTAGTACCTAAACCTGATGGCAAATCCATTATTGATACTAAGTGGGTTTTTAGGAATAAGCTAAATGATCAAGGAGAAATAGTGAGAAATAAAGCCCACTTAGTAGCCAAAGGGTTCAGTCAAGTAGAAGGGTTAGATTATGACGAAACCTATGCCCCAGTAGCTAGACTTGAGTCCATTAGGATGTTGTTAGCCTTTGCATCTCATAAAGGATTTAAACTCTACCAAATGGATGTAAAGTTAGCTTTTCTAAATGGATTTATTAAGGAAGAAGTCTATGTAGAACAACCCCCCGATTTTGAGGACTTAGAAAGACCCGATCATGTTTACAAGCTCACTAAAGCACTTTATGGACTAAAACAAGCACCTAGGACATGGTATGAGCGCTTATCAACCTACTTAATTTCTAAAGAATTTAAACAAGGACAAATTGACTCAACCCTATTTATTAAGACCTTAGGAAAAGAAATCTTTATTGCCCAAATCTACGTCGATGATATAATTTTTGGATCCACCAACTCAAATTTCTTAAAAGAATTTGTTAAAATAATGGAAAATGAATTTGAAATGAGCTTAGTTGGTGAGCTCAATTTCTTTCTAGGGTTACTAATTAAGCAAACTAGAGATGGAAACTATGTCCATCAATCCAAATATGCTAAGGAGTTAATAAAGAAATTCAAAATGGACAACTCCAAAAGCATAAGTACCCCCATGGCTACAAATGTAAAAATAGATAGTGACCCTGATGGTAAACCAGTAGACCCTAAACTTTATAGAAGTATGATTGGAAGTCTACTGTACCTTACAGCCAGCAGACCTGATATCCTTTTTGCTATAGGAATGTGTGCTAGATACCAAACCTGTGCTATGGAAACGCACTTAGCAGCCCTAAAAAGAATACTAAGATACATTAAGGGCACCCTAAATGTAGGGATTTGGTATCCTAGGACCTCAACATTTGACTTGTTAGGATACTCTGATTCTGACTATGCTGGTTGTAAACTAGATGGAAAGAGTACTAGTGGAAGCTGCCAACTCTTAGGAAATAATCTAGTAAGTTGGTGCAGCAAAAAACAACACTGTGTAGCTCTATCCACAACTGAAGTTGAGTATGTTGCTTTAGGAGAGTGTGTATCACAACTCTTATGGATGATGCACACTCTTAAAGACTTCCAGCTCAACTACACCCAAACTCAATTCTACATTGACAATATAAGCTCAATTAATCTAACTAAGAATCCAATCCAACACTCTAGAACTAAACAGATAGAAGTCAAACACCACTTCGTAAGAGATCATGTAGCCAGGGGTGAGATAGTCCTTAAGCATGTAGACTCTAAATCTAACTTAGCTGACATATTCACCAAACCCCTACCTGAGTCTGAGTTCAGCTCACTAAGAAGGCAGTTAGGGTTATGCTTGGTAGAATAGGCTTACTCTACTTCTGTTTTGATAAAACTGTTTTATTACTCATCAGTTTCTACTTAATTTGAAAAATCATTTTTGTTACATTTTTAAAAAATAATTTTTTGACTTAGTTTTTCTTATGAAAAAAAAATTACCCCCTTTCAAAACTAGGGTTTTTTCGCAAATGGACTTAGCTTAGGCCCTAACCCTAGAACTGCATGTACCTATAGATCTAGAAGCCAGCATCTCACACTCACCTTAGGGTACTTTTTGATTGATCACCTAGAATGGGTTGAGATGCTTAGGTCTTTGCCTTGATTCAAGATGCTTAAGTCTGTGCATCTGCAGTAATTGGGGCACTAAATACCAATAAACAGTAATCAAGTTAAGTGTCAAGCTTAGAAAATCTAACTTGAACAAAACACTTAACTTGACTAACCCTAGCGAAAGCTACTGTTTATAACAGTTAGTAAGTAGCTAATTGGGTTAGACAGGACCCGAAAGAGAAAATTAGAATTGATGTGGTCCAGTTTATATCTTGAATTGGTTCAGTAAAGCGCCTTACTTCTTTTGCTATATTGTTTTTTTTATATATGGCAAAGGGGGAGAGATTGGAAAGGAGAGAAGGTTTGAATTTTTTTTCAAAATTTAAAACTTTATTTATCTCCTTTTTCAAAAAGTAAAATCCCTTAAGTCAATTGCACAAAATTATTTCTAAATACTTGACTTAAGCTATTTTTAAAATTTCTCTAAGTACTTAATTTAAATTTCACTAATAGAAAAATTTCTAAGTTTAATTTTAAAATTTTTCTTGAAAACTTTCTAAAGTGCTTGGGAAAATTTTTCACAACTCAAAATATGGTAGAAATTCTTTTTGTATTAAAATTTCAGTTTTTCTAAGTACTAAAAACTTCAGAAGAAGTTTAGAAAAATTACCAAAAGTGCGAAAACTAAGTATTGACTTGAAAATTTTATAAGTATAAATTCGCTAAGTGCAAATTTTCCAAGTGCCCAACTCAAAAATTGTTTTTGGAAAATAATTTCTAACTTACATTGTTTTCCAACCCAAAATTTTTTTTTGGAAAATATTCTCTTTTTTGGAAAAGATTCTAAGTGTTGAAAAATAATTTCCCTTGTAGACTTAGAAACTTTTTTCAAACCCCGCGAACCTTTGAAAAATCTAGGGGGAGATTTCTTCCAGGGGGAGGAAATGAAATTGGAATTTTACCTATTTTTGTTTTAACTTAACTTTTTGAACCGGGTTGCCATAAATCAAAAATGGGAAGATTGTTGGTGCAGACAGCACCTAAGTCGAACCTGGGTTTTGATCTTGGCAAAGGGTTCAAAAGTTAAGATGTTATGTTGGTCTAATGTGCTCACTGAGTGTGCAGAAAGAAGTCCTAGCGAAGGGCTGCTGGGCACCTAACGAAGGACTGCTCGGCACCTAGCGAAGGACTGCTAGGCATTGAAACCTGAAGACCTGGCAAAGGACTGCTAGGTACCTGACGAAGGGCTTCTAGGAGTCTAAGACCTGGCAAAGGACTGCTAGGCACCTGGCGAAGGGCTGCTGGGAATCTAAGACCTGGCGAAGGACTGCTAGGCACCTGGCGAAAGATTGCTAGGAACCGAAGACCTGGCGAAGGGCTGCTAGGCACCTGGCGAAGGACTGCTGGGCAAAAGTCCAATCGGAGGAGCCGGTTGGCAAAAGGTAAACTCTCCTGAGAGGAGTAGGTGAGGACGCGTTCCCCGTCGAGGGAACAGTAGGCGTCGGTTCGTCCAAGGGTTCCATTTGAGAGACCCGAAGTCAAAACCAAGATAGCCAAGGCTGAATAAACCTAACATTTCTTGCCTTGATTGTTGTGGAACTAACCTTGGATGCATTGACCAAAGGAACGTGTTTCTGCAGCTCAGAACGCCCCAAAGGAGAGGGGCAGCAGCTGGGCTAGGCGCCCAGGAGGTCCCGGGCGCCCAAGGTCAAAGCCAAACAACCAATTGAGCAAGAATCGCTTCGGAAGCTTCCTGGGACAGGCACCCTCAAGCTCCCGGGTGCCCTGATGGTCCCGGGCGCCCTGATGGTCCCGGGCGCCCCGGATGCCTCGGGCTCCCTGGGTCCAAGCAAACCAAGTGATCGAAGCGAACTCAGCCGAGAAGCCAGCAGACCAAGTCAACCGGGGCGCCCCCAGTGTCCCGGGCACCCCCGTCAGCTTCGAGCCCGATTCTGGAGGGATAAACGCTGACCGAGCTTCGGATGAGAGTTCTCGGATCCGAAGGCACGTGTTAGGCGCCCCCAGCGTCCCAGGCGCCCCCATGAGTGCTATAAAAGGGGCTCGACCCCTAAGGCTTCACAATCAACTTTTCCAACGCCTCTACGCTCTTCGACTCAAGCGCTCTGCTCCGAACACCTCTAATCTCGAGATTCAAGCGCCGCCGACGACCCTCTGTTCCGAAGTACGATCCACACCGGGCGTTGCTAACGAAGAGTCTAATTTTATTTACTGCACTACAATTGTAACATTTTCTGTAAACATTTGCGCACATATAGAATTACCCGCAGTAAACGGTCATGGACCGTGGGCCTTGGAGTAGGAGTCGACCGTGACTCCGAACCAAGTAAAAGTGTTTGAGTTCTTGTGCTGTGTTTATTTAAATTTCCGTTGCGTGTTCTTTTTTCAAATCCGAAACACTTTCACGATATTCACCCCCCCCCCTCTATCGAGTTTTCTCGATCCAACAAATCCCAGTTCGTAGAACTCAATAATTTGTCGTACTGACGGACAGTGTTCGTAAACAAACGCTTGGTCCACAGTTCGACAAGGTAGGAGTTTGAAAGTGCGACTGTGAAAGGCCAATGCGAAATGAACATTTTGAAATCTAGCATCAGAAGGAGGATGGGGTCTAGTAGATGAAGAGGGAGCCATGGATCGTGAGGTACCCCCAGCCGCTTCTTTACCCTGGGGATTTCCTAAGGATTGGAACAATAAGTCACCATGAAGGATCATTGGAAGATTGATCATGGATGAAGAATCGATTGATAGGTACACTCCCAAGCCGCATTACTTTACCACATTGAAGGGGATATTCCCTAAGGATTGGAAACAATAAGATGCACGATGCATTGACATGGAGATCACGGGCATCAATTGTTGAAGATGAATCCGAATCAGTTGAAGATGGATACACATAATCAGCTAACTTGGAGTTAAAATACAACAATCGCATCAAGAAGAGAATCCGATCCAGGATGAGAATGAAGAGGATCACTTGAATTAAGGATGGCATAGGACAATTGATCATCATGGAAACAAAATTGATCATAGGAATCAGTCCGCAATTCATGACAAACATGGCCACAACCACATATGATAAGGATTAGTTCAAAAATCACAAATTATAGGATAACCAATAAAAATCGCAAAAAAATGCTACTTTGGTGCCATGCGATTGATTGAAGATGATCTGAACGGTTTGAAGAAGAGAACACATAATGGCCTGACCTTGCTGAACTTGGAGTTAAAATAAACACGCGCACTCAAGGAAGGACTCGCCGAAAATCGAGGTGAGAGCTCACCGCGCAGGGAGATGAAAAAACGAGGACTTAGTAGAAGAAAAAGAAGAACCTAGAGCTTGCAAGAAGAAGGTGCTCAGGTTGAAAGGGTCGGCTAGGGTTTTGAGATGAAGAGAATAGAGAGTTAATAGGTTGGTGGACCGATCCACCAACCAAAATTTAATGTGATCGATCGATCGACCGTTCGATCCTGGAGTACCCAGACCGATCAGGCTCCAGCCTGATCGGTCTGGCTGGGTCTTAATCAGTCGGGTGACCGATCAGGGAAGCCCCTGATCGGTCTGCCGATCGATCAATGAGCGAACAGAGAGTTTGTGAGATTTTTTGTGACCCTCCTGATCGGTCGGTGGACCGATCACCAAGGGAGCCAGATCGGTTAGTGGACCGATCCAGGCCAACACAGAAGGATTTCAGTGGGATGTCGAGGAATTGCTTGATCGGTCAATTGGACCGATCAGGCCAACTCCTGATCGGTCCGGTGACCGATCAGGGAGGTCCCTGATCGGTCTGTGGATCGATCAGGGATCAGACAGAAAGTTGTGAGCCTTCTGTGAGCTCACTGATCGGTCTGTGGACCGATCAACCCACTCCTGATCGGTCCGTGGACCGATCAGATATCAGATAACCTGAAATTCCCGATATGTATCAGAAATTCCTATTTAAAACAACCCTAACAGCCCCTAATTCAACCAGACTTGATTCCTCTGACCCCTAAGGGGGTTCCCTCATCCATATTTGCAATCAAGAGTTGTGTCCTTATGATTCAACAAATCAATTTGCTCCAACCAAGTGGAGTCAAACTCAATGAACACATCCAACCAATTTGAACCAGGTTTGTATAAAAATAAAGTCTTCAATCAAGTTTCCTTGATTAGAATGTCCAAGTATGATCATGGAGCTAAATACACAAGTATTATGCATTGGTTTTCCCCATACTTGGTCAACTTAATGATTATTGTCTCGTCAACCTAATTTCTCAAGGGATGCATTAACATTTTGAGTAATTAGGTTGATCCTAACATCTCACCCCATTTCTAGCAAACAAAAACGTTTTACTTATAATTTGTGTGAGATGTCCCTAAGTTGCCCAATAATTGTTCCCAACAATTTGAATGATCATGAAGGGTTTTATATGCTTTTCAACCCTATGAAGCACGACACATTTTCAACTCCCTTCGTAAGAAACTAAATTCATTCTCGGGGAGTGGTTTAGTGAAAATGTCCGCTAGGTTCGACTTTGACTCTACATGTGAGAGTACAATTTCTCCTCTAGCAACATGATCTCTAATGAAGTGGTGACGCACTTCAATATGCTTGGTTCTAGAATGATGGACTGGATTCTTTGTTAGGTTTATTGTACTTATGTTATCACACAACACTTGCACACCCTTGTAGGTTAATCCATAGTCCTCTAGTGTATGAATCATCCACAACAATTGTGAAACACTCTCTCCCATGGCGATATATTCTGCCTCGGTCGTGGAGAGAGCAACACAATGTTGCTTCCGACTTGACCAACTAATTAATGATGATCCTAAGAATTGGCAACCCCCACTTGTGCTCTTCCTATCCAACTTGCACCCAGCATAGTCGGAATCAGTGTAGCCAATTAGGTCAAATGACTCGGTACGGGGGTACCAAAGACCAACTCCAATTGTGCCCTTAAGGTATCTCAGAATTCTTTTAACAGCAATCAAATGAGATTCCTTGGCACAGACTTGGTACCTAGCGCACATACCCACAACAAAAAGAATATCAGGTCGACTAGCTGTGAGGTATAGCGAACTACCTATCATGCTCCGGTATTAAGTTAGGTCAACTGGTTTACCACTCTCATCATTGTCTAATCGTGTGTTTGTAGCCATGGGAGTGGTAACCTCTTTAGAATCACTCATGTTAAATTTTCGGAGCATCTCTTGAGTGTATTTTGATTGGTGCACATGGATTCCGTCTCGAGTTTGTTTGATTTCGAGTCCAAGGAAGAAAGTCAACTCTCCCACTAGACTCATCTCAAATTCACTCTCCTTGTGTCCAATAAATTCATTCAAATAGCCATTATTGTTTGAGCCACAAATTATGTCATCGACATATACTTGAGCTACAAATATATTGTCACCATCTCTTCGTAGAAATAGTGTAGGGTCTATTTGTCCTCTCACAAAGCCTTTTTCAATGAGAAATATCGACAACCGCTCATACCAAGCTTGGGGTGCTTGTTTAAGGCCGTAAAGCACCTTCTTAAGCTTGAACACGTGGTTTGGAAATTCGGAATTCTCAAACCCCGGAGGTTGTTCGACATAGACCTCTTCTCTTATGAAACCATTTAGAAAGGCCGATTTGACATCCATCTGATAGAGTTTGAAACATCTATGTGCTGCAAATGCAAGCATCAATCGAATGGACTCTAATCGTACCACGGGAGCATAGATCTCATCGTAATCAAGGCCTTCAACTTGACTGTAGCCCTTGGCTACTAAGCGTGCCTTGTTTCTTACGATTTCTCCCTTATGGTTCAATTTATTTTTGAAGACCCATTTGGTTCCAATAATAGTGGTCTTCTTAGGTCTAGGAACTAAGTCCCAAACTTGGCTTCTCTCGAATTGACCTAGTTCGTCTTGCATGCCAATGATCCAATCGGGATCATTTAATGTCTCGTCAATTTTCCTAGGTTCAATTTCTGAAATTAGGGCAACTTCATTAGCCTCATTCCTAAAGAATGATCTAGTCCTAACCCCATAGTGGATGTCTCCAACAATTTGGTCTTGGGGATGACTAGAGGCTAACCTAGTTTGCCTTGGTGTCGGAGGTGCTTCTTGGATGGTGTCACTAGACACAGGCTCAGCCTCAGGGTCTGGCTGAGCTTCATGTTGTCTAGGCTCACCGTCATCAGATTCATCAGCACCATCTATAACACTCGGACCTCCATCCAAACTTAGTTTCCTAAGTTCGAATTGAACTCCATCTATATCTTCTGATTGATCAATCGCTTTTGGGATTTCCTCAAAAACAACATCAGAAGACTCTTCAACTAATCTAGACTTCTTGTTATAGACTCGGTAAGCTTTGCTGACGAGGGAGTACCCGACTAGTATCCCTTCATCAGCTTTCGCTGTGAACTTTTCAAGATAGTCCTTAGTGTTTAGAATAAACACCTTACAGCCAAACACCCTAAGGTGTTTAACTGTAGGTGGTTTTCCAAACCAAAGTTCGTGAGGAGTCTTCCCTAGAAATCTATGTATGAGGACTCGGTTTTGCACGTAGCAAGCTGTGTTCACAGCTTCAGCCCATAAGTAACTCGGTAAGGAGTACTCATTGAGCATGCTTCGTGCGGCCTCTTGTAAGACTCGGTTCTTCCTCTCTACAACACCATTTTTGTAACGCCCGCTTTTTTTTTCTTTCTATTAAGCGGCGTTACGTTAACATACTTAGGGCATGTAGACATCATAAGGCAGCGGAATAACTTTAAAACTTACACGTACATGCCCTACTACCATTCTTAACATTATGACATGGAAACTCGGCATATAGACTTCATACTTAAACATCATATCATGTCATACTTATCATCACATCGTAGAGTTCCATAAGTCATTATTCAAGCATTCAAGCATATAAGTGATCAAAATAAGTTCTAGCATAACGATAAACATAAGGTTTCCTAGGCCAAGTCACTACCACACACATGCGTTCTTGCCCTTCCTGCTGCTTCCTCATTGTCCCCTTGAATGATCTGTGGTATAAGGAAATAAGACTATAAGCACACAGGCTTAGTAAGACTCTTTCCTACTCACAAAATCATTCGTCATTTCATAATGAGCACATGAAACATTAACATACTTGGTGATCTACTTAGAACATAACGACTTGAATCACTTATCATATACTTGACATGGCATGAACTTAAACATAAGTGAACATTCCTATCATGGCATATGAGACATGGTATAAACATATCATAATGAACATTTCAAGCATGGCATAATACATGGTATAAACATAACATGATAAACATTTCTAGCATAGCATAATACATGATATAAACATAACATAATAAACATTTCTAGCATGGCATAAACCAACCTGTATGGCATAAACATAAGCATACTTCCTATCATAGCATATGAGCATCGTCTTAACATAATTATGACATAGATCAATTATTCTCATGCATCTTTCTTAACATGAAGAGTAATCATAAAATCTTATCAGCATAGCATAATGCATAACATAAATGAATGCATGAGTGGAATGCATATACATAAGGATGCTTAACTTTTTAAAACATACTTTTAAATGCTTAAACATAATCATCATATCATTGGGGTCCCCGGCTTGTACCACATATATACATCATAGCGTGCATCCCTAGCAAGTCCGAGGTAGCGAGCCCCGGCCTACTAGGGTAAGGATAGCATAGTCGGTAGTCCCCGAACCGAGGCGTTCTTAAGGAGCCCATCCCTGTTGCACAGCTCCGGTAGTGCCAGAACCGTGGACAGCATAGTCGGTAGTCCAGAACCGGGGCGTTCTTAAGGTGCCCATCCCTTGGACCCATACTTCGGTCCGGTACAAGCCCATTCATAAAGTAAAATACTTTACATGTTTCATCATTCATAAGACATTCATAGCATAACCATATTACATAAAGCATGACTTAACACATGCTTGTCCTTTCATTGTTCATACTTACTGCATAGCATCATGATGCCTGAAAGGCATGAGCATTATCTTCATTTATAAATATGGTATGCATCTTTTTTTCCATAAACATGGCATGTATCTTTATTCATACAACATGGCATGCATCATTATTCATTCAACAGGGCATGCATCATTATTCATACAACATGGCATACATCTTTCTACATAAACATGGCATGCATACCTAAACATCATTCCTATTCCTAGTACTTGCATGATCATATCATAGAAGGTAAGCATTGCATCGAACATGACATGTTTTTCATAGATATTTATCCTACTACATAGAGCTTGTATAATCATGATACCTAAGGTAAACATTGCATTTCTTGCCTAAGCATGGTATCTATCTCAAGCATGCATAAGTAGGATTCTCATAACATTCTACCTATCATTCAAATACATGGAATAAACATAAGACATTCATAATAAACCCTACTAAGCATGGCATTCAATCATAACATACAACATAAACATGGTGCTTAAGGTTAAGGGTATAGGTAACATGACTTCTACCACATGCTTGGACCTATATATATATATATATACTTCATGATAACATAAATCATCATTCTTTGAATCCTAACTCCACCCCAAAACCCTAGATCCAAGGCTTGGTCGAAACCCATAAGGTGGAGTTCCATCCATTTCATAAACAAGTAAGTTAGCATAAGGTAAAGAACCAATCATACTTTACTTATAAGACCATGGGAGGCCATTAGGGCTCATAATTAGGGTTATCCCTAACCTTTAGCCCTCTTTCCTTGTGCTGGCCGAAACCCTACATGGCCATGGGTGCATGGAAAAATTCCATGAAAACCCCAATCAAACATTAAACACCAAACATACTCTACCATAAGGCCATTGGGACCCTTGCTTGAGGGAAGCCCTAACTTTTTGCCCTAGATCCCTATTTGGCCGAAACTTGTGGGGGTCATAAAGCCTTGTAAAAGTTCCCATAAGCCCCCTTCAATCTCCCTTATATCATGATAATACACAAAACACATGCTTGAGGGTTTAGATTCAACCCTACCCATGGATTCATGGGATGGCCGAAACCCTAGGGGATCCTAGGGTACCCCAAAAATTCCCAAAAATTATATTTAATCTCTAAACATCATGAGGGCACATTAGAAAACATAATATAGATTTTTAGCATCATCATGGATTCAACCCTAACGCCGAAAGCTATAGGGCCAAAATCATGGTTTCTTCAACATAAACCCCAAAACTAACTTTATATCATGCTAAAATGATAAAAATCATAGAGAACTATTATACCACAGGTGAGGGAGTTTTACCTTGGTGGATCTTGATTTTTAGACCTTAAAAGAGAAGAAAATTACAATTTCTTTGGACCCTTGAACCCCCTTGCCTTTGTATCCTTGGAAAATCCTTAGATCTTGGTGATAGGACCTTCTTGTGGAGCTTTTCCAAGGGAGAACCACCCTTGTGGTGTTCGGCTAGGATGAGGGAGGAGGGAGGAAGAAAATGCAATTGATGGAAGGAAGAAGTAACTCCCAAACCCCCCTCTTTATAACTCATCAAGTAGGCAAATGAAGAGTCTCTCCATGACTCTTCATCTTCTTCTAAGTCTTAACCTATATCCACTTCATTTCCTCATAGAAATCCCTTACTAGGTGAGTTGGTTAAAGCATACATGGTTGTACAAGAGGTCCAAGGTTCAATCTTTGGTCCATGCACTAATTTTTCTATTTCTATTTTTATTTATTTTTCTATAAATTCCGAAAATTTCTTTAAAATTCCCCCATAATTATGTAAATATTTCTCATTAAAACCCCTTTATATCTATACTAATTTTCACCTAAAATCCACCAATAATTATGGTACTAAAAAGCCCATATAAGGCCCATTAGAGCCCTTTTTCCCAATTTAAATGAGAAAACATGGATTTTCTAGGCCAAAGTTCACATTAACGTTTCTAGGTCCCTTGAAAAATTATCTAGACATACTTAATATTTTAAGAAAATATTAAGAGAATTTTCCGGGTCGTTACAATTTTGTTGTGGTGTTCTAGGAGTAGAGAACTCGTGTCTATACCCTCTCTCTTGACAAAACTCTAAAAATCTTTGATTTTGAAATTCGCCTCCATTATCACTCCTAATTATTTTAATTATTGATGATTTTTCATTTTCAACTCTTCTACAAAATGAAATAAAAACATCTAAGGTTTGATCCTTATATTTTAGAAAATAGGTCCAAGTATATCTAGTAAAATCATCAATGATCACAAAATAATATCTACTACCAATCAAAGATATAATTGTACTACAATCAAATAAGTCCATGTGTAGTAAATCCAAAGCGGTAGAAGTACTTACTGTGCTTTTACCTTTGTGTGCAGATTTCGTTTGCTTACCCATTTGGCATGCATCACAAAGCTTGTCCTTTTCATACTTGATGCTTGGTAAGCCACGAACTAGTCCCTTGTTGGCCAACTTCTGGATGTTCTCCATGTTTACGTGTGCCAATCTCCGGTGCCAAAGAGTGGACTCATCTTCTCTTGACATGAAACACTTAACAGAAGCATTAGTAGCACTTTTAAAAGAATCTTGATAAATATTATCTACTCTTGAGCCTACTAGTACCGTGTCAAGTGTGTCATTTTGTCTAACTAGACATTGACTTGAATGAAAATCAATTATGTAACCCGCATCACACAATTGACTGACACTTAGGAGATTAAATGTCATCCCCTTGACTAGAAGGACATTCTTAATCCTAAGACATTCGGATATTTGAATGTCTCCTATTCCTACAACCTTAAGACTACCATTATTACCAAAGGAAACATTACCTCTACTTTTTCTTTGAAGGGTAGTGAATAAGGATCTATCACCGGTCATATGTTTTGAGTACCCACTATCAACGAACCAAGTTGATAGATGCTCCCCTCAATCACGACCTACACAATACGAAAGATAGAAGATTTAGGTACCCAAATCATGGGACCTAAGACACCTACAATGCAAGACTTAGGCACCCATGCCTTGACCACTTTCCTTTGAACCCTAGGAGTCTTAATTGATCTAACATCAGTCCTAGACATCAAGGAAACAAAAGTCGATTCTTTTGGATGGAAACCTATACCGGCCTTGTTGTAAACCGCCCTTTGTGCATTTAAAATCATATCCAAAGTCTTAGAGCTAGTTGAGAATTTCTCAAGAATATTCTTGAGTCTCTCAACCTCACCCTTCAAGGCTTGGCTTTCATCTTCTAACACTTCTACATGTAAATCATCAATATCCTCATCCTTAGAGGATTTCAATTGTTCTACTTCTACTTTCAATGATTTAACCTTTTCTTTTGACTTCTTTAACAATTCGGTTAAACATGCAATGATTTTATAATATTTGTCTAGTTCAGGAGAAATTACCTCTTCACCATCCGAAGATGATGAAGTCGCGTTTGAGGAGTCCATGGATTCATCACTGCTCTCCTCATCTTCAATAGCCATGAGAGCTACATGGCGTGTACTCTTCTCTTCCTTCTCTTCTTCGGATGAACTAGAGGACGATTCATCTCATGTGGCCTTCAAAGCCTTCTTCTTCTTCTTTGATTTCTCCTCCTTCTTCTTGAGTTTTGGACATTCACTCTTATAATGCCCATTCTTGCTACACTCAAAGCAAGTAACATTAGATTTATCAATTTTTAACTTCACTAGGGTTACCTTTGCCCTTGTAGCGCTGGCTCTTCCTCATCCTCCTCCTTACTTAGTTGGCCATCTCGGGAGGAAGAAGACTCGCTGCCATCCTCCTCGGACTCGAACTCGGACTTGGACTCGGATGAAGATGAAGAGACTTCCTTCTCCTTCTTCTTCTCCTTCTTCTTGGTCTTTTCCCCTGCTACAAGTGCAATCCCCTTCTCCTTGGGGCCTTTGTTAGCCATTTCATGGAGCTCCATTTCACAAAATAAATCATCCAATTTGACAATTGACAAATCCTTAGAAACCTTGTAGGCATCCACAATGGATGACCACAAGGCGTTCCTTGGAAAAGCTTTTAAAATGTACCTCACAAAGTCGAGGTTCTCGACCTTTTCGTCAATGGAGTGGAGACCGTTGAGAACTTCTTTGAATCTAATATGAAGGTCACTTACCGTTTCACTCTCCTTCATGGAGAGATTTTGTAGTTGATTGAGGAATAAGTCCCTCTTGGCTATCCTCGAGTCCCGGGTGCCCTCATGGAGTTCGATAAGCTTGTTCCATAAATCCTTTGCGCTTGTAAATGGACCAACTTTGATTAGTTGGTCCTTGTTCATTCCACATTGCAAGATAACCACCGCCTTCGCATCGGCTTCTCCTTTGCGCGTTTGCTCAGCCGACCACCGCGAGTACTCCAACTCTTTTCCCTCCGCATCTCTTGGAGGGGTGAAGCCTTCCTTCACGGAGAACCACATTCCAATATCGGTCTTGAGGTAGTACTCCATGCGAGACCTCCAATATTGAAAATCGGATCCATCGAAGAAGGGAGGTCGGGTGGTGCTAAATCCTTCTCTCAAAGCCATCCTTGTTGACTCTCGGGTGTTAATCCGGTTGAGCAGAGCCCCAAGCTCTGATACCACTTGTTGGTGCTTGGATGGCTATAGGTGGGGTGAATGTAGCTAGACACAAATTTTGGCTTCTTTTGAAGGTTTCTGCGTGATCAGAATAGTAGCAGCGGAAGCATAGCAAACAGAAAAACAGAGATGCATAAAACAAACCAAAACTCTAACACAAGGATATTCAAGGTTCGGGGATAATTTGCCCCTACTCCTTGGTGTGCCCGTAAGGTGGGCGATCCCTTGATCGTCGGCAGATCAAGCCCCGAAAAATTCGGATATCAAATCCTTCTTCTCGGTGGAGAAACCTCTCCACACAATGTCTCAACAGAGAGATATAAAATGAAAGCACGGAGACAAACAGCAAACTTACAGAGCACAAGCGAAGGAGAAACGTCTATAAAGCAATACTCACAACCTAGCACAACCTCAGCAAGAGCCTTCACTCAGCTCTTCCTCGTCTGCTTGTTGATCGCCTTGCAACGCTATCAAAACTTCCAAGTGCTCAAGTTGCAGCAATAACAGAACGCTCAAGAGTGTGCTTCAAGGTGCAGGGTGAATGAGCGTTGTCGCAAGAAGAGATGATGAGATCAAAGTTCTGCTAAGGCTTCTTCGCTACCAAGCTCTTAAGCCTCTGCCCACTGATCGCCAGGTCACAGCCACCAAACGCTCCTCTGCAGCACACCAGCTGCCCATCTGCAACTGCCCAGCTACCACTGAGCTCTCCAGGACTCCCAGAACCCTCTCCAGTCGAGCCCCAGGTCAGTTGCCAGCAGCGCCAGCGTCTGTTGAAACCTGAGAAGGAGAAACAGCCAAACCTGATACATGGAAAGAACCCAGTTGATCCTCCTTCAATGTTTGAAATCATCCCTATCACCTGCACACTTAATCAGAGGTTTAGCAAATGAAATCAAACTTGCATCAGTAATAGCAGAGAAAATCAGAGAAGATATCGTAGTGTATCAGTGGAAATCAGAACGCAATCAGAACTCTGACAACGCATTTTGAATTAAAGTTCAGCTTCTGATCAGTCACCGGACCGATCAGAGAGGACCCTGATCGGTCACCAGACCGATCAGAGAGGAGCCTGATCGGTCACCAGACCGATCAGGGTAAGCCTAGACTGATCAGGTTCCATCCTGATCGGTCTACGGTGAGAAATCTGAGATCACGACTTCTAGTGATCGGTCACCAGACCGATCCAGCACTAGCTGGGTTTCCTCCAGCTTCTTTCTGCCACAACCCCTGATCGGTCACCAGACCGATCAGGGTGTGCCCTGATCGGTCTGGAGACCGATCAGGCCACTCTCTGACCGATCAGGGTCCATCCTGATCGGTCATAGTGAGGAGCTCACGATTTCTGAAATCCCTCGGATCGTTCAGCAGAACGATCAGGAGCTCTCCCTGATCGGTCACTAGACCGATCAGGAGCCGAACAGAAGCCAACCCAAGTTTCTGTTCTCTCCCTGATCGGTCACCAGACCGATTAGACTTCTCTGGATCAGTCACCAGACCGATCCACAAAGGAAGTTCGTGCCAACTTCCTTGATCGGTCACCAGACCGATCCAGCCAAGGCCAATTGCACTATGAGTCAAGAGAACAGGCTCCTTAGCCTTCTCTGACTCGTGCTCAGTCCCCCGGACCAAGACTCCGTGCCCAGCTTCACTCACCGGAACTTCATTCCACCTAGCTTCCCAACCTAGGACCTGGCTTCACTCACCAGGGTTTCATTCAACCTAGCTTCCTAAGCTAGGACCTGGCTTCACTCACCTGTGTTTCATTCAACCTAGCTTCCCAAGCTAAGACCTGGCTTCACTCACCAGGGTTTCATCCAACCTAGCTTCACTCACCAGGATTTTAGTCAACCTAGCTTCCCAAGCTAGGACCTGGCTTCACTCACCAGGGTTTCAGTCAACCTAGCTTCCCTCACTAAGATTTCAATCACCTGGCTTCACTCACCAGGACCCGGCTTCACTCACCGGGATTTCAACCTAGCTTCACTCACTAGGGTTTCGTGCCCAGTCCCCGACCAGGACTTAAACCAAATTCACTCAACCAAACTTAAATCGTTGTCAACACCAAAATAACAATCGGGCCAGACTGCATCAACATCTGCATCTTTAAGAAGATGATCAAAGAAATAGATAGGATATTGAATGCTACCTTCTTCACGAATAAGTACGAAACTTACAACTTGTTCAGCTGTAGATAGGTAAACAAAAAATGTCTCTCCCTCCAGCGGCTTGTATAATATGGGGAGTTCAGATAGGTATGCCTTTAATTCTGTAAAAGCCTTCTCGCATTGGTCATCCCATTCGAACTTGAATGCTTTCCTCAAAATTTTGAAGAAAGACAGAGTTCTATCGACTGACCGAGATATGAACCAGGATAGGGTCATGATCCTCACATTAAGTCGTTGAACCTCTCTGAAATTGCTGGGAGATGACATATTTAAAATAGCCTGCACCTTTTCAGCATTTGCCTCAATTCCTCTCTCTGTTACCATGTATTCGAGAAAACACCAACTTTTTACCCCCGAATAAACACTTAGCTGGGTTCAGCTTCAGTCTATTAGCTCTCCGGATGGCAAACGTCTCCTCTAGATCAACAATCATGTTTTTCCCCTTCTCCGTCTTTACTAGAATGTCATCAACGTACACCTCGATATTTCGCCCAATCTTTTGCCAAAACACTTTATCCATCGTACGTTGATAGGTCGCTCCCGCATTCCGCAATCCGAATGACATGACATTGTAGCACTAAGTACTCTCCACAGTTACAAAACATAATTTCTCTTGGTCCTCTTGAACAAGAGGAACCTGGTGATATCCATGATACACATCCAACATTGAAATTAACTTACAGTCGGAAGTTGAATCTATCAGCTGATTGATGCGCGGTAAGTGGTAACAATTTTTAGGACATGCTTTATTTAAGTCTCGGAAATCTATACAAACCCGTCATTTCCCCTCGGGCTTAGGGACCAATACAACATTTGCCAGCTATTGGACTTCTCGAATGTGCCCAGCCTGTAACAGCTTTGCTACCTCCTCTCTAATTATTTGGTCTTGTTCTCGAGCAAAGTGCCTCCGCCTTTGCTTCACTGGTCGAGCTTCTGGAGTGATGTGCAGTTGGTGCGTGGCCAGGGAAGGAGGAACTCCTTTGATCTCATTTGCAGTCCATATGAACACATCATGATGACCGACCAAACAGTTGATCAGTCGGTTTCTAAGTTCAGGGCCTAGATCCACAGCAATTCTTGTAATTCCTCTCGAGTGATGAGGATGAATCTATACTTCTTCGTACTCAACTACCCGACGTTCCTCCCTAGCTCCTTCTTTTGCTTGGGGATCAGCCAAATCGATCCGCAAGGTCTCGTGAGTCTTCAAGCTCTTGCGAGACTCTGCTCTGACTTCTCCGCTATAACATCGCCAGGAAGCTAGTTGATCCCCCTCACATCAGCCACTTGATCCCCTACCGGGAATTTAATTTTCTAATGATAGACCGAGACTACAGCTTAGAATAAGTTGATGGCTAGTTTCCCCAGAATGACATTATATGATGATTGGGCGTCCACCACCATGAAAGAAGTTCTTCTTGTCCTCTGCAATATATCATCCCCAAGAGATAGGGACAATGAAATCTGTCCTATCAATTGTATCCAATGCCTAGTGAAGCCAAACAACGGTGTGGAGATGGGGCACAGCTCGTCTTCATCTACCTGCATCTGATCTAGCACTGCCTTGTACAGGATATTAACGGAGCTTCCTGTATCCACGAAAATGTATTTAACCTCATAATTAGCTATGCAAGCAAGAATTACAGTGCATCTTCATGGGGTGCTTCGACATCCTCTAGATCGTCAGGATCGAAGTGTTGGGACCGGGTGCATGTTGACATGGATGCGGGTTCGTAATTTTAAAATTAATTACGTGCAGCGGAAGGTTTAGCATAAATAATTTCATAAATTATTTAACCACACATCTAAGCATGCAACCTTATATTGTGTAGACATGATCATACATTTAAAATTTTACAGAAAGTAAACTAATTTACTTAGTACCTCGCGTAACTCGAAGGAAGGGACGAGATCCAACCGTAATCGTCCCTTGGAAGCTCCGCCTCTATTCGTGTCCACGCCGAGTTTTCTTCGGGATGACTTCGCAAAGCCACGAGTTTCGTGCCGACAAGAACTACTAGATTCTCCAAAGGCACGACAAGAATACCAAGAGAGAGATGGGAAGACTAACCACCAAACGAAGAACGGAATCAAGATTCCGGGAGGAAGGAAGGAGTCGCGCCCGCTTCTTCTTCTTCTTCGGCAGCTGCTTGGTGGATGAAGCTCACGGCAACAAAGGGGTCCTCCTTTTAGGGCCGGCGGCACTAGAGGAGGGAGAGGGAGAGAAGGAGAGAGAGAGAGGGCTTATTTCTAGATCTCTTAGATTAATCTCCAAGCATTGCCTTGGTTCCTTTATATAGTAGCCTCTCAATCGCCAAGTCTACTTTTTATGGAATAAATTTTCATAAGAAATTTATCATATAAATTTTTCTATGAATTATTCCATCATGCCAAGTTTTTTTTTATCATAATTTAATTTATGATAAAAACAACCATGTCTCCCTTTTCTTATGGAAAGAAATTTCTTTATAAATTTCTTTATATAAATTTCTTTATCATGGTAAATCAATCCATTATTGATTTTATAAAATAAAATAAACCAATCCATGGTTCATTTTAATTTCCATGAAAATAAATCTCTTTATATAAATTTTTTTATCCATAATTTTATAAAACAAACCACGCTCGGTTTATTTTATAATTTGAACCAAAAATTCGATTTTCCCCTTTTGTTGTGGCCGGCCAAACAAAGAGGGAGGGGACCCTCTTTGGCCGGCCAAACCCAAGCTAAAATCATACGAATTAAACTCATTTAATTCGTCCAATAAGTCTTCCAAAAGACTTAGCCATTTTATGCTTCCAATGCGTCTCTGAAAAATTCAGATTCGACTTATCTCTCTTGATCGGAAAATCCAATTTTCAACTCGTTTTAAATCCCTCGGATTACTCGTAGTGCGTGTGACTAAATAGGCTTTCAATTTATATTGGTCGTCTATAATTAACCAATTATAGAACGATCATGAGTGACACCTAGTAGTACATCATGATCCCCAATTAATCGAAAGATCAACGGTTGACCTCAGAAATTATTCTGAAACCCTTTAGCAGCTATAATGAATCGTGCTCCATTCCCTTCACCATCTTATACCCACTTGGTTCAGGACACGGTCTATGTGTATCAGTCCCCACTAGGCTGACTACGTCACACCTAGCCCAAGCAATGTTTTTCTCGTCCTACGGATTCTAGTTACTCTCATGTTTCTGAGAGATTCATACTCTGAACATGTGATGCTCTGGCCAGAGGTTTCGAGTAACAATCCGACGATAGGCCTTGGGTATACATCTCCTCGCAAGGAGTGGTGAATCCTTTGTAGGCTGTTCAAACATCTTCGGGCACTTCGGCTTATACTCAACCATCCTGGGTCCACACCTCCTTAGAGATGCTTGCTTAAGATGTCTAAGTATAAGTCTCCATGACAAAGATGACTTGAACACCGCAAGTCAAAGGAACATCGCACTTAAGCTGCAGTAAGAACTTCATTGACATATCTATATGTAGATTACCATATGAAGTTTTACAGCCAGTCACTCCAATGAACTAGTTCCCTTAACTAGCATTCATGTTTATCTCCGGACATCCCAATGTCACCAGCCAGTGAGAATCAGCTGATTAGAGAATAACTCATGCTAGTCTCAATAGAATTGATAGTGTCCGTATTTATCAATTCATTGACTAGGGACAATTTCAATACTTCACAATTGCACATGTAGAGATAATCACTAGTTGTGAATTCATCACAAATTCTCTCATGCTGTGAATTGTATTGCGGACATTCAGTAAATGAGTTTAAGATCTCAATTAAATACACAAACATGTATACTCAAATAGTGAATATTCATTTATTAAAATAAATGATTACAATCATAAGGCGATTGCCTTAGGACACTTCTCTCACAATACTAACACGAAGGAGATGACAGACCCTTGATGCTTCTCTTTACACGCCCCAATGATGTAGTTTTCCAACCTATGCATATGAGACTTCCTTGTCCGATGGGAGTTCCCACTGGTCAGGCCTCCTGAGATCATTCCGACATGACCTGACGGAGGTCCATGGGCCAAAGCTTTACCCTTCTCAGGATCCCTCTCCGGTGAGGCAGATCGGTGAGGTGCGGCCTCCTGAGATCTTCCTCTCGAAGGCGCTCGAGATCGCCTTCTGGGTCTGTCTTCCCTCAATTGCCGTCGTCGAGGAGATTGACTTCGATGAGGGGACCTTCGTTGATACCCCGAGTTGCTCCACTTCTTACATTACTTGGCGTCTGCGTCCTTGGTTCTCGTCCACTTCAAAGTGTAGCACTCTTCTGTAGAATGCGTAGTACTGCCATGAAAGTCACAGTACTTCTCAGGTGGTGTCGGTCCTTCGGTGTCCACTATTTCCACCACCTTCTTCTGGTGGTCCCAATGACCTTTGCCTGAGTGGGAATTCTTTGCTGGGGCAGGAGCAGGTGGTTTCCTCCTCTCAGATCGTATCGAGATTTGGATAGGTGCTCCTACTGAATCCTTTCGGTGGGCATAATGCACTTCCTCCACATTAACGTGCTTGACCGACCGCCCCAATAAATCATCGAAACTGGTCGGTGGTTTCTTCACTAGAGACCGAAAGAAATCTCCTTCGGTGAGTCTTTGTGTGAAGGCGCTGACGAGGATCTTTGAAGTGGCACTCGGCATATCCTGCGCCACACGATTGAATCGTTGGATGTAATCTTTTAGCGGCTCTTTACTTTTCTACTTTAGGGCAAAAAGATTCAACATCGTCTTCTAATATTGTCGGCTGCTAGCGAAGTGGTGCAAGAAGATAGTCTTAAACTCCAAGAAGGAGGTACTCTCTAGAACCACCTCTGCGTTGCTCCTGACAAAGTGTTCAAGAATACCCGACACTTCACCCTATCAATATATTGATGCAGTAGAGTCATATTCTTAAATTTGAAAATGTGATCTTCTGGATTTGTTTTTCCGTCATAATAAGTAATCCCAAGACCTCGAAATTTCTTGGGCATAAGATCATCCACAATGTCCTAAACAAAAGGTGAAGAGGTATACTTCGGAAGAACCTTTGCAGGTTCACTTTTTCCTTGTCCTTTTTCTCACCACAAAACGCTAGAGACGACCATATATGCTTTCTCCATCTCCCCCGTGGAGTCTCGTTAGTGTCCTGGGGCCACATTCATGAGCAGCCATGAAGGCGAGTTGGATCTCCTATTCCGAGCGTGTGAGGCGGATGCCCTTTGGGCATCAGCCTAATTGGCACTGCTCGTTGAAATGCAGCTTGCTCAATTTGGTGCTACTCTAGTGCCCCTCGAACGACATTGGCGATCAGGTGATCCAGTTCCTCCTATGTCAAAATGATTGGTTGTTTTTCCGGTTCCGTCATCATAGTGTTTCTTCTGGTAATTAGTCTAGTTTTCCCACATACGGCGCCAAATTTGCTCCGAAAGTGAACGACATGGACGACAGGTCACCGGTGAGTAGTCTTGGGTGATGACGAGGGAGGAGACTCGTGCCTGCAAGGTTAACATGAGCGTAAAAAAGGGGTACACCGGAAGGAGTTTCGGCGGAGCCCTCTTCAACGCTCAAGTTAGAAATTACTCAAAGATGGAGAAGGAGCAAGGAGAATAAATTAGTAGAGTTAACCAAAAAAGTTCCCCTTACCTAGGGGTCTAAGTACCTTATATAGTTGTTGCTTTCCCTCTGCGAGTGCTCACATGTTGCTGTAATCGTTCCCCTACTCCCACACCTCCTGATTCGTGATTGTCTGCCAGCTGTCATTTATTGGGGCCTCCTGGTAACGATGACCACGCACATTAACTCGTGCGTTGCCAGTCGTAACTGTCAGTCGACATTCTTATTTAGGGGAGGGGATGTTCGAAACGGTTGTCGCCTAAATTAAATGTGTCATTATCGTCGATAACAATAAACCTTTCTAATCTACATTCTTTCTCCCAAACTGGTCTTGGGATCCACTCTCCGAGCAGGGTTTGGGAAATCTCAGGTCTGAGTTGGTCTCGAGCACATCTCTTCCGAGGTGCTCGCGGGAACTCTAGCCTGAGCTAGTCTTGGATCTCCTTGCCCGAGCTGATCTCGGGCCCCTTTCTTCTGAGTTGGCCTAGGGTGAAATCACCCGAGCTGGTCTCGGGTGATTTTCCTCGAGCAGGTCTCGGGTGATTTTTCCCGAACTAGTCTCGAATGATTTTCTTGGGCATTTCTCATGGCATGCCAACTTCCATTACCACGTGTTCAACTTGGACTATTCATCCCGATCACCGCGGATAGAAATTAGACATCCAATCAGTCATTTGACAGGAAAATTCTTCGATGCTCTATAAAGTTTTTGCCCTGATCTCCATTTTAGTTCTATTATTTAGATTTTTCAGAATTTGATATAATCCAAAATTATAGACAACTGAAAAAAGAAACAAAAAATCGGTCGATAAAAAATTCTATAGGTACTTATCAAAAGTTTTAATGAACTCTCTTGATTCTTCACCGTGTCTCCCTTGTACATGTAGTAATTTGTTCAAGTTGTCCGATTGGTTCGAATTGATAGGCCAAACCGGGGGAGTGAGCTAAGCAGGATAGTTAGTACGATCGACTTGGATGAGCCAGGTGCCTGGTTGGTGCGGTAGATTAGGGTTGGGCAGTCCATGAGAGTCAAGCAACCCAAGTAAGTCAAGAGGTCCAAATAGGTCTAGCGCCCCAATTAATATAGGAGTACTAGATAAGGGAGTTCTCACGTGGATACTCAATTCACTAGAGGATAGCAAATTTGTTATAATGAGATAAGGATTAATTTTCGACGAATACATATTCTTAGAAAAAAAATTTCTCATCCTTTAGTTATTTGATGGTCAGCTATAAATTAATCTTATAATTTATTTTTCTTCACATAATTTACGGACGGACTATAAGAAACATCTTGGATGAATATAATTATCTGTTACTATAACTAAATGAGCAAGGAACTTCAAGAAATCATCCATGTAAGTCACGCAAGATGATGAGTCAAGCAAGTTAATAGTTAGATAGTCTAGATTTGACGAGCCGACATATTAAAGTGAACATGTTGGTCAGGGTGAATCTAGGCAAGATGGCTAGCTCAAGCTAACATGTCGATCCGAGCAACTAACCAAGTTGAGCGGACATGTTGGCCCAAGTAACCTTGTTGGTTCGAGCGAATATGTTAATCTTGTAGACAAATCAATTCGATAGAAATCAATCTGATAAGTCTTCTAGATCCATCTAAATCGAATGGTGGGCTAAGTAAGTCAACGGTCTAAATGGATCAATTGGCCAATCAAGCACGATCCGACCATGCTAGTCATTCGTGCAATCTACTCATTTTGTTTGTCCAATTTTGAAAAGGAAAAATATTTTCCCATGTGTACACTAATAAAAAAATATTTTAAATAAAATTTACAGAGAAAGGAGAGGATAAATTCTCTATGGAAAAAAATCCCTAGAGAAAGAGAAAGGTCGGAAAATGTATTCACTTTCTGAGCACAAGGTCTCAGGGAGGAAGTATGAATGATAATAGATCGACTCGGATTTGATTCCATATCCTTCGTATTTGAGCGTAGGGAAATAGGTCAGGATTGAGGGTGAGTAAAAAACTTCCTTTCTCTCTCCTCACCTCTTTTCCTCACCTTCTTACCAAATAAAAGTAAAAGTTATATCCTTTACTTATCCTTCCTTCACTTTCTCCCAAACAAACCATTAGAAACTAGATGTCATACCATTAGAAACTAGATGTCATACCATGAAAGAGGACATTATTACTCTCGGGGCAATGGTACAATGCAAGGTCACTTTTTAAATATTTTAGACATCTAAAGATTGAGTCTTAAATTTGATAAATTAATAAATAAATTTATTTTAATGGACAATTTATCTAAGAATATCGGGTTGATAAGTTACATGTTACAAATATTTTCTAATTTATTCTGATAACCAATAAAAATTATTTATGAAGTTGAATTTATCATCTCAAAATTAATTGTAAATTAATACATTATACCAACTAAATAAATAAATAAATAAAATAAAAATAAAAAGAGGACATCATCTTATTATAAGCAATACACAATACTACATTAACCATTTGTTGCGTCTAAGAATTATATATTTTTGCATAATAAAATTATAAATTAAATATGTATAAATTATGTTTCAAATTTATTTAATAGTCAAATTTAAAAAAAAACTATTTTTAGAATCCGTTGGACGAAAATACTTTGATTAAGAAAAAATGATATAGCATGGTTCGACCTATTTTTACTCGTTAATGAAATTTCATGCTTATATTGGGAAAAATAAGTCATAGAAACTCAAACAAATGGTAGAGGAACCATGACAAAGTTTACTCCATTACAAATGAAAATAAACAAAGTGTCGATTAACAAGCTCGTTGGACACTACGAACACCATATGACAAGATGAACCTCCCGCTACTCAGGTCTCTAAATCACTTTCACGAACATTGATGGTACTATCATGACTTTAGCATTCCTACTTAATATGGAAAACACATCCAAATCGATGTTTCACAGAATGACTTGTGCCATGTGGGCGTAGCGTGGGAGGAAGAACTGCACGAGCAAGTTCGATGGATGGCTTGAAGAGTTATATTAATGAAATAAATGTATGCAAAGTCGAAGACATTTGATTATTGAGAATGTGACAATTACGAGGCAAAACCAAGCAGGCAGAGGGGCAAAGCTCAAGATGATTGCCAAAGATCCATAAAATGACTCTATTCAGAGTTAGTTGATGCTTTATTAGAAGGAATTATATAAGAAACCCATAATCTTTATACTTTGCTCGTTAAAATCATCTTTCCACAGTCCTGAATGCATATAATACTGCATGTATAATGAACGTCTTAATTCAAATACTAAATAACTAACTTGCCGATAGACAAGGACAATCTATCAATCATCGCAGAAGACTCGAGCAAGCAATTGTGCTGTGCCAGGAGCAATGCACAGACGTCCTGTTGCTCAACAATCAACCACCTAAAATCCTTAAAGTTTGCCCAACAATTCCTTCATGACTCAGGATAGTATTACACATCAGATGGAGTTCAAATAATAATGGCGACCATACACTCACATATCTGAACGAGGCTAAGCTTTTAACCATCCCTTTCAAAATGCAAGACCTGCTATGTCAATCTGGTTCTTCCCAGTTGAACAATTGGAACAGAAGCCTTTTCAAGATTGCCATCGCCGACCCGATCCACATTATGTTGAATGATAGCATAGCACCGGTTGAGGTTGAGGTTGAGGTTGAGATTTTCAAAATCCATCAAAGATGATATAAAGTTACCAGACTGACAACATTATGTGAAAGAACAATGTATCAACAGCCCAATTAATGACAGTCAGAAACAACGCAAGCAAAGCGACTGCGAGCAATATTTTGGTGCTAGCAACTAATAATTATCCCATTTGGAAGTCTTAAATGTTTCCGTAGTCCTTTCTTGAATGAGCCATTGGTAGGGTTGTTGTCATTGGATGCCCACCCCTCCGCCCTACAATATCATTCAGCACTATCAGGTGATTATTCTACCCATCGTGCCCAAGAAAGAAAATTTTGTCGACATGAGTTCAACCAAACCATGCATAGCTATTCAATATTTGGTGATGTCAGCCACAAAAATCACTACTCAGTGAAAAATAAAAGGAGCTGCAAAAATGATGTCAATTTGATAAGAAAGGAAACAATAGAAAAAGAAAGCTGTATAACTACCCCATGGCATGCTATTGCTGAACATAGCATTGGTAGACGAATGAGAATCTGTTATGTTGTAATTTAAATGAGCTGGCTGACCATGTAGATGGTTTCTTTCACTATGCATAATGGTTGGGTTCATATAATTATACCGATGAATAGATTGTTGTCCAAATCGACTTGGAAAGTTCTGTGAAAATTGGGGTGGACGTCCATTTCCACCACGTGTATCATGAGAGGTAGAAGGGCCCTCAGCCAGTGAATATGCTTGACGAAGTCCATCTGTTCTGAAATCAAACAAATCCGAAAACAATGAGCTGTACGACATAGAACTAAAATTACCAAAGAGAAATTGACAACTTGGATGAACAAGATTCTGAGAAGCACAAAGGTATATGTGACGAATTGTAAAGCACTGTTGTAACACTCGCTTGGGTAGCAGAGTATAAAACAAAAATAAGCATCAACAAAATCTCAGTACGAACACATTTTCCCTCCTAAATTGTAGATTTTGACGGGACTTTTATTTTACAAGGTACATTAATAGAGCTATAGGTCTAGTGAGTTTATCCCACTTTAGTCCAGGTTTAGGGTTTTAGTAATGTCTATACATACAAACCCCATCTACATTGGTGATCTCAATATTATGATAAACGATACAATATTTTCTATTTCCAAATTCTACAGTGTAACATTTGACTTCACATTATGGATATCATGGAATATTTTCCTAAATTACTTCAGGACCTTTGAGAGTACATGCTCAAATCTCTTCTTCCCAATACCCCACCTACATTGACAATCTCATTATTATGATAAACAATGCAATATTTTCTCTTTCCAGATTCTACAGCCTATAACATTAACTTCACTGAGGATATCATGGAATATTTTTCCAAATTACTTCAGGGTCTTTGGAAAGTGCATGCTCAAATCTCTTCTTCCCATACATATATTCAAAGCCATTTTCTGATTGCATGCGAGGAATTGTTGTAAAAACTATTTTCCCAAATTAAGTAAAAAAATAGCATCTATTATATAAAATAAACATAACAAAATATAAATATAATTTTGATCAAAATAAAAAATCACATTAAGTATTTGTTAAAAAAATAAATATAAAATATGACAATGCCATATTCTATTCAAATAATAATTTACAAAAAATTAATTAGTAGAACAAAATATTAGCAGTTAAATAAAAGTTTCAAACCAACTTCATCCATGATATCAAATATAATTATATTTTACATGAAGGTTAATTAATGCACTTAGGTTGTTTATAATTAATCCTGAATTTTAAGAAGTTAGAAGTTCCAAAGGACAGGGTGCCGAAACAAAATTGAAAGGTCATGAATACAATTGTTTTTGGGACTTGGGGTTAGACCTGAGACCATAAAACTACGTGCTATATGCAACAAACAAAATACAATGGACAAAAAATTACCTCCCTAATTGCTTACATCTGTACATTTCCTCTTCTCTTATAACTTAAAACCCTCTGATTCAAAACTAATCAATTTAAGTGAAGGTATCTGCGGCCTAATGTTAACATTAGGGCTAACAAGGCTCCAGTGCAGGGGAATGTAGCACTATTGTTGAAGCCTGGTATGTGTATAACACTTACAAGTATCAGCATTGGTAGTTGGATCTCAATTGATCCTGGCTGTCAACTTGCTTGTTTAGCAAAACTGTAGTTGTCTATCCAACATCAACGAGATCATCCAGATACTATTCTGGCTAAAGATTAATCATAGATGTCTAAGTTTTTTCCTATGGATTTCAACTCCACCGTTTCTTATGAATTTAAACTCCACTGCTAACTAAAGAATTAAAGAATGTAATTTATATTCTAGTTCTCATGATTATTACCTTTGTAAAGAAATCTCCTCAGTTAATCAAATAAAATTGTATTGATAATAATTAAATATTTAACATATGTTCTAGTTAATGAAAAGTACTTTGTTACAATGTTATGAAATGTTTTTTTTATTATAGAAATTGCATATATAGCATCTACTTTGTTGTTTCAAATCTAACTTGGACTATAAGATTTTATTTGCAAACATACACTTCCCAAGTATCCTATTAAGAAAATCATCATCAACGTCTCTTTGTTGAATAATGTATCCCAGATGCTTAAAGCTTATAGGAAATTCATCTCCATTCATGTTATTATTATACCTCTTTTCCTATATTCTATTTAGTAATACAAATTTTGGTTTCTAAAGCTTCTCTCCACAATTCTGGCTTCGATTGACATTCTTATTAATGAATACAATATTGTACGAACATATACTAGGAGATTTATCTAGAAAACAGTGGGTAGTCCATCTAGTACTAAAGCAATACACACACACACACTTAAGCTGGCCCTCAAAATAAACCTATAGTTATATGAAAGCAATTTATTTCATTATGAGTAACTCAAAATAATTACATTGGTACAAAGTCTAAATAATGATAAAAAAGTGACCAAAAAGGATCATAGCTTCTAGAAAATCCTAAGATTTAAGGTACATAATTGGCAATTTTCTTTCATGATTTGTTACTTGGATGTAGGGGTGAGCAAAATATTGGTTAAACCTGACCGAATTTGAAAGTTCGGTTCGGTTAATTTGAAATTCATTTTTTTAAAAAAACTGATTATTTCTATTTATTCAGTTCGACCTCGATTTTAAAATTCAGAATTCAGTCGGACAAACCAAACCAAAATTCGATCAAATCGAACCAGAATTAGGTCAATTGTTATGTTGTGACTGTTGTAACTGAATCGGAGACTCGACTCAGTTAATTCAGTAACCGATCCAATTAACTCATTTTATATTGGTTTGGGGTTCACTTTGTTCGTTTTAGTGGCAAGGTTCAATCAGTTTAGGGTTTATATCGATTTGTCAAAAAAAAAAAATAGTTTCAGTTCGGTCCGGTTGAGTTTTGAACCAATTGCTCGACCCTACTTGGGTAGATGAATACAAGGAAAGAAAGATGGGGGGAGAAAAGGAATAAATTTTAAGCATGACAAATGATTACCCACGTGAACTTTTATATTACTTTCCCTGCCCTTCTTATGCATGCATAGATTAATCATGATTGAGTTTCTCATAATTATGATTAAGTTTTTACTACAAGATTAACAAGAATATGGATCTCCTCCTTGCTTATGATACTTCATTAGCTCTGATGCTTTTGAAGTTAAGTCTACATCAGACCCAATCCAAGTGATACCTCTTTTTTTTCTCAACTATTTATATATATTTCTCTGAATATCATATCATTTTCAGCAAGTTGAGCTCTTCCTTCTTACTATCTTGATTTGTTACATTAAATTAGACATAACATTTGTGAATATGTTTAAATTTTTCTAAAGATGGCAAAAAGTCATGTTGAACTAGTAAACTAAATTTGTGTGGCTGGATCAGTTAAACTCACAAATACGTTATTGCATTTGGAGGTTACAGGATGCAATGAAGTGCACCCAATCTTTATATCAGTTGTCATATGCTAAGCTAGCTAAATGAGTTAAGATGATCACACATTAGAATAGAAATTTTGAACATCTCATTCGTGGAATTGTTTTCTTTTGCAGATCATAATTGAGCAAAGAAAATAACGAGCATGGATGCTATAGCCATATGGTCGAATGAAATATTACCAAAGAGATATCATGACAGAGGTTATAGTTGTTCAAAAAGTAATGAAAAAGGACAAAAGAGTAAACCTAGAGCACAAGCAAATAGACCAAAGGGCCAGGAGGCATACTAAAAATAACCATGAATAAGTAGCATTCACAACTTGTGGGATCCAATATGCAAGAACTTCCCACTAATTTCAATGACTAATAGAAGTTTGATAGGAAGATATGATCAACCAAAACCCAACCAATGATGGTGTCAGATGATATGAGATAAAAGAAAGTCATATTAGCAAAACAAAGCAGTGTCAGGCACACATTGTATGACATTCAGCATCACATCTGCTATCAGCACTAAACTGCAGAAATCAACTATCTATCACTGATAACAAAGCGGAATAGATGATTGTGATACCTTTGGTTTGATGGTAGGAATTTTGAGCTTACACGAGCTTGATTATGACCAAGGTTATATCTGTTATTCCCGCCTGCAAGGCTGGCAACATCGGATGGCTCATCAAGGCACACACAATTTGCAAATTCAGTTCTTAGTGAGCTGCTGTTTATGTTATCCTCTTCTAAAAGGGATTCATCACTGGGAAAGGGGAAAAAAGAAGTAAAAAGCATTTAGATGATTAAGTTATAATCTAAATAACTGCAAAAAAACCAAGAATTCAAAAATAAACCACAATAAGGAATCCTAACATTACCAAACATCCATTAATTTTTGCTTTTCCAGTAATAGGAGTATATCTGTATTAGATTTGGAGTGGGGAACAATAAGGATTTCAATATAAAATCTATCTGAATTTTACACAAGTGATTATATGAACTCAAGACATCCTTGATCTTTGATAACCTATCATATGTAGTATATATGTAATAGATTTAGACACACTGCCAGGTGCAGTATACAAAGGATTGTAAACATGACAAACAAAATCCGTCATTGTCATGTGTGCACTACACATCAGTGGTAAAAGCAGAAGAAAGTGCATAGGAAGACAAACTAAAATGAATGTCCTAGCCAATTAGCCAAATATCATTAAAATTGATAGAAAAATCATAACATTGGTTGAATCTTGTTAGTAAAAGCAACCATCTACTAGCATTTGAACTATTTGAATAATAATAATAACAATGAGAATAATAATAAACATTTAATGTTTTGAATAAAAAAAGAACATTTTCTAGACAAGATTAGATGAAAGCTTTGTGATTTTCATAGATGAAATATAAAACAAACAGTAGACCTCTTACTGTATCCGCTAATTACCATCTTGTCATAATAGTTAATCCTACAGCCCCACAAAAATATTATTAAGCCTAGGTACATTGAATGCATGAAAAGCAATCTCACGAGCCAATTAAGCTAGAAAAGAAATGACCGAGTTCTAGAATAAACAATAGGTTGGCAGGATCCAGGATTCAGTTTTTACCTGTATCCAGGGTCCCATTCTCCAGGATGAGGCACTGATGAACTTACTTCTGTTTTATCAAATGAAACTTCTGATCTGTGAGAAGAAGGCATGGAGTTATGCATGTAAGATGCAGGATAACCTTTCAGATTGGCAGAAGTAAGACTGCAAGAGCCATTTGCTCCTCCCATCTGTTGCCTCCAGTTAGAATGACTGCCAACTAAAATTGCAATATGAGGACCACCATGTCCTGGAGACTGAGCCTCTGGATAGTTAGAGGTCATGCCATCACTACAAAATCCTTGCCCATGCTCAGATGCACTTCCATAAGACTGCATACTCATAGTGGGGTAGCCCACGCTTCTTTTATTATACTGACCAACAACAGCTGCTTTGCCCAATGAGATACCCCACGTACCACCTCTAACTGGTGATGTTGGACCATATTTTCCAGGTGAAGCTGACGAAATCTGCATCTGAGAACTTGGAGGAGTAAACTGAGAGGGACTTAGTCCAAGAGACATTGGTCCCAGACCTCCATAAGGGCTAACACTGTACCCATTTCCATGAGATAGCTGAGATCTCTGTCTGGCATCTGGACTGGCTCCAAGAAATGGTCCTCCAACTTGTACATGCATGTTGAACCCAGATGGACCAAGTGGTGAATTGTAGGCGTGAATAGTGTTAACGTCACCATAGCTTCCATAATTGCTTTCTAGACCTGTATTATCATTATAGCTACCATGGCTCCCAAAGCTGCCATAACTGCTTCCATAAGACATAGGCACCTTGTGAAAGTGAGGGCTTTGTGATAAATATTTGTTAACACTTGAAACCTGAAAAATGAATGGATTTCTTCATAAGGGCATCAAATTAACAATTAACTTACAACTAAAAGTTATGATGAAATGATCATCAAATCAGACGGTTTACAGGTCAAAAATGACAATGGGGTTTCACAATGACCTGAGGAGAGAGACCAGCAGCTAGCCAATGACCACCTCCTGGATTGTGATCCACGGTTACAGTATGCATGACTGCCTAAAATATCCAATAAATAAATAAAAATACTTAGTTTAGTATCTAACAACAATCCAGAGTAAGAACCCTCATAGCAACAGTAGCCTTCAGAAACTAGAAGCAAGCAGAGGATAACTTAATTGACATAAATTCATTGTCATGAAGCCATACAGATATATCAGTGAAGAAAGAAATGGAAAACTACCAACTATCCGAAACAATTAACATATAACTATTAAATATAAAGCCATAAAGCATAAGATAAGTCAAGTTACAAACTGAGGGATCTCAACCAAATGCCAAACATCAAATCAGATGATGCTAGTGTTAGTTAATATGCAGAGATCACAACTATAGTTGATATCATAAGGTTTGGTTTTAATAGAACTTACAATTCTTGGAGACTCAGGGGGTGGTTTATAAGGACGTTCAAATGGGTCTCCAGTGACAAATGGATGACCTGAAGCCTGAAATATATAATTGCTTAAATAGGAATAGCAACTCCATAAACTATTGACAATATAAGACTGCAAGTAACAAACCAAATTAGAATGATAACCTGCAAAGGAGACCACCGTTTTCCAGGGTCAAATTCAACAAGACCCCTCAAGAAATCAACCAAGGCTAAGCGGGTTAAGCTTTCTGCAAAGTGATTACAGTCTTAAAAAGTTAATAAGCAAAAACTATCAGCATCTGTGAAATACAACCTCTGTAATCCACTTCATGATATACAACCTTGTCATCTAACCTTTTGACTTCTCCTTTTCTGACAAATTTTTTCTGTATGGATAGTTGGCAACGATATCATCCAGCTTTACATAATTAAAGTAGTGCTTCCCAATGGCTGGTTTTTTTGACTCTCTCTTTGGAAATATCAGAAGAAAAATACATGTCTTAGAATGTGGAAGATATGAAACAATTATCTCTTACAACATTGTCAAAACTTACTGATTCATATTCATCCTCAGCCAGAATACGATAAGCACTAATGACTCCCTTGGAGGTCCCATCATACTCTGAACGATGAATACTACCAACATGCTTAAAAAATTTGCTAGTATTTTTTGCATCCCTAAGCAAGCTATCAGGTGGTTGTCCGCTGCATAAAATATCACACCAAAATCACCATTAGCAATCTGGCACAGCTTTAGTAATCAACCAACAGAATTAAGTAATAAAACCACTAAATCAATGAGTCATACCCCTATTGTTCTCTGGTAGATTCTTATAACACGGTCCATTTCCAGTCTTTACTATGGTAATGCAGTTTAAAGAAACAAAGTTGCCCCTTCCCATTTTAAATTTTAGAAACAAGAAAAACCTCCATAAGATCCAAATCAATAGGAGTATGAAGATGAAGCACCATTGAAAGTGATGGGAATGTGTAAGTGTTGCATGGTTCTACAAGTCTAAAATTGCAAGTCAAACTTGTCACTAGATTAATAACGGCCATGACGAAAGGACAAGGGGAACCAAAATACAAGCAACATATTCTGAAAATTAATACATGAAAAGCATGTTTACACTTGCTTGTTGCATTAAAAAATTATTTTAAAAATGTTAACCTAAAGGAAGATTCAATGACTGACAAGGCTAAACCATATAACATAATTATGATAAGTGCAAAAAAAATATATGGAAGCAATAAAATCAGAGATGACAATGGCCAAGCAAAGAAGTCATTTTTATATGCCGGGGGAAAGAAAGACAAATAAATAAGAGAGAAGTAGAGGATGCATTAAGTTGGAAAGATAGATGATAAGATGGAATAATGTTTCCATCATATTATTTACTTGGATTAGGAGGATGGACAACTCGACATCGCAGCAGGGATATGGGAGCCAGCCCCCTGCGTCAACTGGATACGGTCAAGCACTGCCACCTATTTATGTATAGCCTCCACAAGTCGAGAAGCCACCAGCTTCTCAGTCAGTTTATGGACAAGGTCAACAAGTTATTTGAAAATAAAACCAGGTCGTTTGGGCGATGGATATGGATTCAGTGCATCAGAACATATGAAGGGTGATATATCTTTACTCCATAACTTTGTGATATGACAAAACGAGTCAAATATCCATGTTGCTAATAGAGCAATGGCTAAAATTGCCGGTGTTGGTTCAGCCAAAATAACACCAAACATATGTTTGAAAAACGTTCTTTATAAAAAAAAATGATTAACCAGGTAAAGTCGAACCTGGGGCGACTTATCGGCCGCTAGGGTAAATCGGGCATGTGGAGGCCCATTCTGATAACCAGCAATTTTAGGTCCGCTACCTATTAAGTAAAAAATTCTCAATAATACGCCGCAGCTGAGTCTTGAACTCTAAATCCCTGATTTATCACTGGAGGGCTTAACCATGACATCCTGCCCCGAGAGTAGATTGAAAAACGTTCTTTATACTCTCATACTAGATTGCATTTTATTATCCATCAGTAAATTGACTCATGAATTAAAATGTCGAGCTAAATTCTCCCGAATCATTGTGAATTTCAGTACACTGAGACGGGGAAGACGATTGGCAATGTTGACCTGTGGACTCTACATTATTCATGAGATTTCACCTCTACCCTACATTATTCATGTGTTCTGATTTTTAGTAAACGTGCCGAAATCATGTTATGGCACCAGAGGTTAGGTCATCCAAATTTTGCTTATCTTGCCAAGTTATTTCCAAATATATTCCTTAATGAAAAAGTATGTTCTTTTCAATATGAGATTAGCCAACTTTTTAAACATACACGAGCCTCCTTCCCAAAAATTCACTATAAACCATCCAAACCTTTCACCCTCATTCATAGCGATGATCAAAACACTCAGAGGAAAGGTTCATAACCTTTATTGATGATCCTACACGACTCACCTGGTTGTTTCTAATAAAAGCATGGTTGTAAAAGTCGGCCTAGGCGGCCGCCTAGGCACTAGGCGGGCACCCCACCGTGGTGCCGCCTAATGCCGCCTAGCGCTGACTAGTCAGCGCTAGGCGGTAGTCCTCCGCCCGACTACCGCCTAGCGATTTTTACAACCTTGAATGAAAGACAAATATGAGGTTGGTCACATATTTGAAAAATTCGAGGTCGGACACATTCGAAATTTTGTTTGCCATGATCCAAACACAATTCCATACATCCATCTCAAACCTAGGAGTGTTTCTTAACTCCAAAAGTATCATTCATCTCAATTCTTGCGTCAACACTCCACAACAAAATGGAGTTGCCGAACATAAAAATAGACACCTCCTAGAAGTAACTTGTTCTCTAATGTTTTCCTCCAATGCACCCAAAATCTTCTGGGGTGAGGTCGTCTCTACCACCACATACCTCATCAACCGTATGCCATCACGCAACATCAACTTCCAAAGCCAAGTTAAATGTCTTCTCCAATCTTTCCCACACACCAAACTCTTTTAGTCACTCCCACACACCAAAATCTTTAGGTGTACATCCTTTATCCACATCCACAAACATGATTGGGACAATCTTGACCCTCACTCTACCAAATGCATTTTTCTTAGATATTCATCCCATAAAAAGGGATACAAATGCTACTCACTTATCACCAAGAAAACCTATATCTCCATGGATGCCACATTCTTTGAAAATCAACCATACTACCCCAAGTCCAATATTCAGAGGTAGAACTTGAGAGAATATCATCCCAAAAAGCCTGAAATAATCCCTACAACAAACATTGTGCCTGAGCCTACTCTTGACACAAACACTATGCTTGTACCTACTCTCGACATAAACACAACCCCTCCGAACCTAATCCACCCAAAGAAGTTTGTGTATACACACAACACTGGTCCAAAAGTTAGGACCAGATCCTACTACACAAGTACGACTCTTATTACACGCAGCGGAGATAACAATTGTTTTAATGAAAGGGGTCGGATCATGCACGATGCACCCATTTCCAATTACATCTCTTATGAAAGGCTATCCTCGAAATACCGAGCATGTATAGCCTCCTTCGACAACATTCAAGCCCCATCCAACATTAATGAAGCTCTAAATGAGACAGAATGAAAACAGGGAATAAATGAGGAGATAAGAGCACTGTAGAAAAAATGGCACTTGGTCCATCTGCGAACTACCAAAAGGGAAAAAGGCAATTGGGTACAAGTGGATATTCAAAGTCAAACACAAGGCGAACAGAACAGTTGAAAGATTGAAGGCATGACTGGCCACAAAGGGTTTCTCACAGTCTTATAGAATAGATTATCAAGAGACTTTCACTCCAGTCGCTAAACTTAACACAATAAGGATCCTCCTTTCCTTGGCGGCTAACAAGAACTGGCAACTCCACCAATTGGACATCAAAATGCCTTTCTAAATGGAGACTTGGATGAAGAAGTCTATATGAAAGTTCTATCTCGAATGCAGATTACACAAATCCTTGTATGACCTCAAACAATCTCCTAAAGCATGATTTGACAAGTTTGCCACATTGATAACCAAACACGGGTACAAACAGTGCCAAGCAGACCACACTCTCTTTGTAAAAATTACAACAAAATGTCCATTCTTATTGTTTATGTCAACGACATCATTGTCACAGGGGACAACGCAAAAGATAGTTCTGAAGGAGCTCCTCACAAGAGAATTTGAAATCCAAGATTTCGAAGATCCAAAATTCTTCCTAGGAATAGAACTGGCTCTGTTTGTAAAAATCTACAACAAAATGTCCATTCTTATTGTTTATGTCAACGACATCATTGTCACAGGGGACAACGAGAAAGAAATAGTTCTAAAGGAGCTCCTCACAAGAGAATTTGAAATCCAAGATTTCAGAGATCCAAAATTCTTCCTAGGAATGAAACTGGCAAGATCGAGACAAGGTATTTTTCTTTCACAACGAAAATACACTATGGATCTACTAAAGGAACTTGGAATGCTTGGATGCAACTGACAGGGGGAGATACCAACGACTTGAAAGGCAAACTGCTCTACCTATCACACATTAGACCCGATATTGGCTTTTCTATGAGTGTGGTAAGTCTAAATAATCCCACAGAAGAACACATGAAAGTCGATTCTCAAATATCTTAAAAGTACTCTAGTTAAAGGGCTACTATTCCAAAAAATTGAAGACACAGGCATACACATTTACATTGATGTAGACAGGGCCAGTAACGTTAACAAACGATAAACCTCTGACTACTACACATATGTAATGGAAAATTTGATAACTTGGAGAAGCAAAAAATCAATCTGTAGTGGCTAGAAGCAGTGCTAAGTGTTGAGTACTAAATACATGGCTCTTGCTCTTGGAATCTGTGAAAGAATATGGATACGAAGAATTATGAATGACCTTGGAATTTCCACAGAGAAGATAGTTAAATTGCAGTGTGATAATCAAGCAGTTATCAGTATCGCCAAAAATCCCTTTCACCACGATAGAACGAAGCACATTGAAATTGACCGACATTTCATTTCGGAGAATGTGACGAATGAAAACATGGAACTCTCATACATTTCATCTCGACATCAAATAGCTGACATTCTCACAAAGGTTCTCGCACACAACAACTTTAAAGAGCTACGTGGCAAGTTGGGCATGTACAACATGTACAACCCAACTTGAGGAGGAGTATTGAAAATAAAATATTAATTGCAAGCATGCTTCCCCATTTCCCCTTGGTGTCCTTTGGGCTTCCCTAGCTTTCTTTAATGTCTTCTTGGAAATATGTATTTCATTTACTTTTCTCTTGCTTTACATTGTATTTATAGAACCTCTCTTGTACATTTACTCTAAGAGGAAATAATGAATCAATAGGACAAATACTCCTATTGTTTACACATCTCTTGGCTCTCTTCAAAATGGAAGCATATTTGGGCCAAAACCACAGAAAAATTTCCCTTGTCCTTTTTGTCCCTTCTTTGCTTTCTGCCAAAGGAAACAGAGATAAACAGGACAGCTGGGCAAATATTTCCACCAGCTTGTTTTGTGTCTGTATTTCCTTCCCTCATAGGAAAAATAGCCTAAGGCACTAGGAGATAGTTTTCTTCTATTAAAAAGTCATATACAAAAGGGAAAAAAAATAGAAATACAAAATAGAGAGAGAAAAGACTGAAACTCAAATGAAAAGACAGAAGTCTAGAGTAGGACAATGAAATTGTATAGTTATTTTATAATCAATCGAAGTGAAGAAATTTTAGAAAGAAATGGACATATTGCTAGATATATGAGCACAATTGACAAGCCTGCACACTCAATTTACTAATATGGAAGCAATCCTATGCTTAGATGATCAGCTATCAACTAGCTTTCTTATCTTACCCTGTATGATGTTAGTTTCAACAAAATGTATATGCAAGAAATTAGTTTAACTGCATGAAAATTTTAACTACATATATCTTCTTGCTTGGAGCTAAGCACCTCAACCAACAAAGGCATCCTATAAGACACTAGCAGATTCACAAGTATTAATGGGATGCCACGAGCTATGTAGAATAGAGTAGCAAATGTAGAAGAACAAAGTTGACACAATAGTAATTTGTTATCCCAGTCTAAAGGTACTATTGCTTCTTAGTCTAGCTCTGGTGCTATCCTAAACAAGTCTACGATTAAATAATTTGCATGAATACTAAACAAAATTCTTGAAATGGATTTATCAAGTATGAGTCCACTAAGAATGATGAAAGTCATAGAAAGCAGCGATTAAATTATTAAATTAAAATTCATTCACTAATCAACTTAACTTTGAAGATTTATAAATTATATGTAGAAGTAAATGAGATACACAAATAGAACCTACAGTATGTAATGGTGTACATCAAGAATAGTTGCAGTTAATTTGTTTTGAATTGCCATGCCTAGTAAAAGAAAGATGATCTGCACACAAATCTGTAATCTAATCTATATTCTATAACTAATTAATACTACTCTGAACCTTCTCAAATCTTATCTTCAGTTATTTCGGTGTTAAGACTGGTGGCTGGCATCAATAAGAAGCAAACATCATGAGTAATGGAGGAGAAAAAAACATGACACAATTCTTACCACCAATTAAATTCCTGGTTATTTGAGCAACAAGTTCCAACAGTTTTAACTTTATAATAAGATAATATGAAATAAATCTAATTAGCATAGTAATATGGATGTAGGTTGAAACTTAGATGAACTTGATTAATCTCAGTGTAATACTACAAGGATATCAATATTATTTAAGTTCCTTTATCATCTCAAATAACAACTGTTCATGCAAAGCAAACACAAAAAGAAACAGCTCTAAGATTAATAAAATCTACAATTTCACAAACTACTCAACTCATTAGCTGTAGCATACTGGAACAAAAAATGTGCAAACTTAAAAAAGAGCGGGTAAACAAATAGCTACCCAAGTATTTCTATCATCCGGTTCAGGAGATCATATTCAGAGGCTCCAGGAAACAAAGGCAAGCCAAGAAATAACTCAGCAACGATGCATCCAAATGACCACATATCAATTGAAGTCGTATATCTTTCAGAAATATTAAGCACAAAACACTTCTACATGGTGATTACAAAAATGAAATATTTACAGAGAAATAATAAATGCTCTCAATTTGCTATCAGCACTCTAATGAGAAAAAGATAAATTTCGATGCTGCTGATTGTAAAAGACAGATATGTAAGGATACGGATAACCAAGAAGAACTTCAGGAGACCTATAGTAGCGGCTCTGCAACACATAGTAACAAGTATAGCAAGATTAAATGTATACTAAACATTCAAAAACCATTATTCTTAACATAGAATTATTGTGTGTAAAATTAATAATGAGATAGGCAAGGACCTGTATGTAAGAGTAGACTGTGCGACCTTCCATACAAGCTGATCCAAAATCAATAACTTTTATTTGTGGCGGCTTCAGTCTATAGATTCAGAGAAGATTTGTATCCATATTCAGTGAACAAGTAGATAAAAAAAGGTCTTTCCTGCTCTTACAATTAGCACCTCACCTTGTAGAAATGAGTATGTTTTCTGGCTTCATATCACAATGAATTATACCAGCATCTTTCATGACAACCAATGCATGCAAGATCTAAGAAAATTGGCATAAAATGTATGAAGAAATCATATAAAACAAGATTCTATTCAACCTAAGTTGATAATCTGTCTAAAATCAAAACTAGAATATTGAATGACACCTTTCACCTGCTTTGAGAAGGCCTGCACAATGTTCAGAGGCAAACCTTTGAAGTGGTTCATTTTGATTAGTTCATACCTACAACACTCGACACATCAGTGCCAACAACCATACAAATAGAGAACTCATTTTATACAACACCAAAACTATGTTAGATGTTCATATATATATATATATATATATTAAAAGACGACTTACAAATTTGAGCCAAGCATTTCAAAGGATATGCACAAGTGTCGATGAAATACAAAATAATCAAGGATCCGGACTATGTGATGTTTATCATCAGGATCATACTTCTTATTTAACTGAAAAGTTTAGAAAAACACTGAAAATAGTTGTCATGTATACAAAAATTTTGATATAAGCATGCACAACTCTTCGTTTGCATCATTTACCATGTCCAGAATAGAGAACTCAACCACTGCCTGATGATAGTAAGCAGGTTGGTTCTTAATTATCTTGACGGCAACATATTTGCTAGATTCCAGATCCCAGCATTTGGCAACCTGTCCAAAGGTCCCTTGGCCAAGGGCATCTTTGACGATGTACCTAAGTAGGAAAGCTGTTATGGGTAAATTAATGATACAGATATTTAGCATCAAGTATCCTAAGTTCCCATAGTCAATAACTCAAACATTGTCCATTCTGTCTTTCAATTATGTAGTCAAAATTTAAGGCCTCAATCATGATTTCAGATGTCCAAGTATAATCTCCTCTGGGTGCATCAGTCCAGTCAGCACTATAACAAGGTATATCAGTCATATTGACTTATGATATTTCTAGCATTTGTCCAACTGTGACTCAAAACCAGTTTCAACTGATAAATGTCATTTACAAAGATTAACAGAGAATTGAGGACAATTGAAAAAACAGGAAAAAAAAACACAGCCTTAAAGTTAATTACATCATGTAATACAAATCAATTGATCAAAAAAACAAAGAACGTTAGAAACAGGAAGTACCAAGTGTCCAGTGATTGAGCTACAAAAGATAACAATAAACTCATACCTTTACCGTCAGAAAAGACTGTTAATGTTGCATGTTAATACAACAAAGGATAAATTATAAAAAATAGAAAATGCAGTGTACAAAATTAATTAATTGTAATTAATGTGAGAAGCCTAACCTTCCTTTTGTTTCTGAGTTGACCAGCTCAAAGTTCACATACAAGATGAGATCTGAATTGGCATTGTCAAAACCATCATTCAGTACTCCAGTGGATGGATTGGTTAGGAATCGTTTTGGATTCAGTGACTCTGAATATCTAAAGGCAGGATTGCATGCTTGGAAAGTTTCAATTATTCCCTTGGTCACTTTTGGTACAAGCTGGATGAACACAAATTTCATCAGTAACTAACATTTGGCTTTGTACTGTCAAATATTGCAATTGAAACGGTATATACCAACGTGTCTATGAAACTCTGCATGGCAACTAGATCAATAGCACAAGTTCCAGATGGGAATTTACAGTTAAGTGTGAGACAATACTTCATTTTCTCATGAAGCAGCTTAATCTATTGGCTAGCCTCATGTTACCAAAAAAAAAAAAAAATTCTCAAGGAAACTGTTGTACAATCATTCAGAAAGGTAAGAAAGTACATGATTATATCTGTCAAACAAAGAATTCAAACCATCCAAGTGAGCTTGGTATAATTAAAGAAGGAAACCACCTACCCTGGTTTATATGGGTTTCATTCAGGTACTGAACAAGCATGGAGTAAATACTAAACAGCACATTGCAGTTGACACTATGAAGTCAATCGCATCCAAATTTGTGGCACAATGCTGGGTGGCATGCATAGTGTATGCCTTGACATAGGTTTTAAACACCTGTTCTACTAATACAGGTCACTCAACATAGGATGCCATCAATGAACTAAGTAGCAGTTATTAGTCTGGTTATATTAACATTTCCTTCAAATAAGGTCCATGCAAGACCAGAGGAAAGAATAACAGTGCAATGGTATACCATCACTGCCAAGCTATAGGTTCAAACATTGATCCTACTGAAACAGTATAAACAGCTTGGTGCATAAACGTCCATTCTAACAGTAATGAAAAAAATGTAAATAAGTATTATATGAAGTATGCACTTCATTCATTTGATAGTGAATGTTGTGATCTAGTTTAAAATAATAGTGCAATCTTATCCAAACAGGCTAATGTTTATCGATTCCAAGAGAGGAATAAAGACATTGCACGAGAAAGAGATAAAGTACCTAATCTCTTTGAAGTCATACAGTAAAAGAATACTGAAAAAAAAAAGAAAAATTGGTTAGGCAATGAGAAACCTTGTTCAAAGTCATCTTGAGACAAAGAGACTAAGGTACAGTAGCTTGATTATACAAACCCCCCACATATACAGTAGCTTGATTATAAAAAAATTAACGTGCACTAAGCTACACTCTAATAGACTCAACATGCCACCTAAATTGGACCTTCAGGTCATATGCATCTAGTCAATCTAAATTGGACTGTGGTATTGCATGAACTCATTAAAAGACACGACATGAAATTGAATCGTTTTTTTTCTAGCATTAATTCACAGAATGGAATTTGTATAAAGTCAAAGCAGGTGTGACTCAGAATTTGTTTTATGCATATACATATATATAGTTGAAAACCCTGGTCCCTGAAACTGTAATTACCATTCTTTGAAATGGAGCACCTTGTGACTACGAAATCAAAAAAGTGAAAACAGATAAACTACACTGCTTTCAGTGGTTGCAGGAAAGCTAAAAACGAGCTATGAGCGGAAGGAAAAGAAGTACGGATTTCTTGACGATCTTCCGAAGGTTGTTGGTGTCACTTCCGTGGGATTCCGGCGAGTACTCCCCGGATGACTGGGCAGGAGAAACATACGGGTGGAAAGCACTCCAAAGAGGATTCCAAGTCAGAGAAGCCCCGGACGGAGTGCAGCGAGATCCATCCGCCCCCACCTGACTGGAATCAGCCTCCGCCATTGAAGTCCTACCGATCATCTCCACCGGACCACCGTCATCCACGCGCCAACGACCTGAGCCTAAGAACCCGGTGCAGCGCCGAGATCACGGACCACGTCAGCAATTCTGGAATTCGTCAATCCGACAGCGCGGCGAGCAGCCCCGGATGAATCCGGGACCATCACCTCAGTTCCGACGCCGCATCGAGGCGGCAAAGGGAAGCGGCAAAGAACAGATCGGGAGCTCAAAGGCGGAGGAGGAACTGGCGAGGGATAGGATTGCGATCAGTCGACGACGATGCAAAAACGGCGATCGAAGGGAGGGCAGATGGGAGGGCGGACGCGAGAGGAAGAAGCGGAAGAGGGGGGATAGAAATTGAGGCCGTCTTCCTCCGCTAGGAAATGAACCCAAACCGGATTTCCGCAATTTTTCTTCCTTTTATTTTTTTCGTAGTTTTTCTACTGAATAAAATAAAATAAAACACAATAAAACGAAATAACTTCTCCCGACTTAATACAAAGCATCCAGCTGATTTATTTAACGAGAGCTTAGACTTCAATTTTCCCTTACATTTTATGTTCTTTAATTGCCTTTAAAATACTTAACAATTAAAATAAATTTGATAGACTAAGTCGTGTTAACTTAGTCAATCTCAAGTAAATAGAATCTATTTATCAATTAATCTTCATCAAATGATAAGGATAAAATTAAAATTTTAGGATTTCTTAAAGATAAGGATGGCATTTCAAATTATAACTATATATTAATTAATCTATTTTTCTCTCAATAACTCCACTCATTTTGTTTGGAATCGATGAAGGTGGATCATTGATAACGTATCTTTATTGTTAACTAGTGTAATACCGTGCGATGCACGATAATTTTACAAAATTTTATACAATTCAAATAATATTTAGTGATAATATATATGTGAAATTTTTTATTATTAAATGAAAAATTAAAAGGAATAATACTTTTATTACATCATGTATATATTCATCTCAATATAATAAAATAGATTATTTTTTACTATATGAATCAAAATTGAGAATGTCATGTGTAATGTCACATGAAAACTCAAAATGAAGAGGAAAAAATTATGCATGTCAGGCAAAAAAAGAAAGTAGTTTCTTTGATTAACAAAAAATTATTATGAATCTTTTTCTCTTGATAAGATGATTGTAAGACTAATTCACCTTGGAAACTGCATGAGCAATGTTTTTTATATTTATGTTCATCCCGAAAGCATTAACCGTATCTCCAAAAAACACTGTTGACATAGGTAGGGAGTTGTCATTCAAGATAGTTGATATTGTCCCCACAATCAGTAAAATATAGTCTATTCTATTAGCCAAGCAATAACCTTGTAATATGGTATGTTGTCACTCTTCTTTGACTCTTGCAGTTTACTTTCACTCTGGAAATCATTGATGACTTCTTCTTCATCGGCAGTCACATCATTCAAGCTTGAAACTTTCATCCTTCCTTTTGGTGCTATGATTGTATAACTATCAGGTATTTCACTAAATTGCCCAACAGTTAAATGTGGCAATCGTTCTTCACAGAAGAAAATAACATAAATTAGTAATTTGAATCATTATATGTTTGTTAGATAAATTCATAAAAATGGAATAACAAACAACTCTATCGTAATTCAAAGGTAATGAAGGAAAACCTGTCTTCTTGGTTCAAAACGAATTGTCAATGTATGCACAAGGAAAGGGTCTAATGGAGGATCATCTGGTTTCACAGGACGAAAAGATGAAAATGGTACTCTTACCTACAAAGTAATGGTACAAACTTTCAAACTTTTGGAGTGCTGATAATGCAGAATAGGCTTTTGGTCCCATGTATGTAGGTAATCCGTTTGACCTGTTGGAAAAAAAACTAAAAAATAAGCCCCTGGCAGCAGTTATAACTAAGAAAAGTAGGAAGACAAATACAGATGAGATATTAAGATAATATTAATGGAGAAAATATATTCATGGCAATACATTGAAGGTATGAATGTAGTTTTTGTACAGTTTGTAATGATAAAAGATATATTGAATACATGGTTAAATTTCCTAATCAAACATGTTTTCATCCAAATAGCCAGTAGCTAGAAACCTTGTTGGTGTTTTAGTAATTTGTTATTTTTCATTATTGATGTTATTAAAGCGGTTTAAATTTGATTATATCATGTCCTATTTAATTTGACATTAAATGATATGATTTGGAAAATATTTTGTATTATTATTAAATAATATTCATTAATAAGTTTTTAAAATTAAATTATGACAAATTAAATGTTTATCTGAACAATAGATTTAATTTAAGGAAATACATCATTAAATTATATTTGAAGCAATTATAGTGCTGATACATATAGTGAAAATGATATTCGAATGATATCATTTCACTCTGATACATATAGCGCAATTATAGTTATGATATTTATTAGAGCAATGATATTCGAAACGGCAAAGAATCTCATTATTCCAAGTGTAGATATAAAATTGGAATACCATTAGTAAGATTAAAATTAAAAGGCAGATAGTCATATATTGATCCATCGACAGTGACATACAAAATTATAGCCATATCAGCCTAACATAGATCTATCCATCGACACTGACATGCAAAATGATGGCCATATCAACCTAACATAGATCTTGAAAAAGTAGCATAAGAAATCTTTACTCCTCTTTGATTATCTTCCTCATCTTACTTGATGATGCAGGGGAATCATCTCGAAGGCTTTCAATTTCATTTCCACTACATCCTTCTAACATATGAACTTTGGTTGGTTTCACAGAAGTTGGAGTACTAAGTTCGGAAGTATTGTCGTACGACTGTGATATGTTTTCCTGATTACAATAAATTGCTCATATTTTAGTAAATTATATAGCAATAAATCAGTTAGTATAACAATAAATAGAAATAGCGAACATAATGGGATACCTTTAACATTTCAATTGGTTCAGTAATTTGGCTCAATAGTTCAGAAGATTCATTGATATAAGAGAGCTGTGGAGAATAGGAAAATCAACAAATTTAAACATCAAAAGGGACCACACGTCAAAAACTCTTGATAAAAAAGGAAGAACTTACAGAAACATTGGTATATTTCTTTTGGAAAGCAGCAATTAATGATTCATCATAACCCAACTTTACCACCTGAATGACGTAGGGATCGATAGAATTAAAATCATGTATCTTAACTTATACTTTGAAAAGGAACATCTTATCTTTCAGTTGATTTATCTCATCAGGGTATGAATTCTTATCTCCACCCTAAAATTAAATTGAACAGTAGTATATAAGTATCTATACAATAGATGTCAGAAACATCAGAAAGTGTATTAGTTATACCTTTGATATGTATGATAGTCTCAGATCAGAACATGATTTATTCAAGAGCTTACAGGCTTCTCTATCAAACAATATAAATGATGCAGAATCAGTATCATCTACAACTCTCAAATGGATGATGTACCTGAAATAATTACAAACGACATTGTTGTTAAAAAATGGAAAGCATCAACATAAAACTAAAAGTGATGAATTATAGTGTATAAAAATTAACAGAGTAACCTTGGAGTAAAATTGATGGAATCTCTATCACATTTTGCACAATAAAACTTACGACCCATCTGCCTCAACCCAGAATAACATGTTTTACAGGCACGATACCACCAACTAAATTCACTTTCAATATCCTTCACTGTCCCAATGGTGACAAAGACTGCAGTCTAGAAGAACAAAAGGCGAAAGGTTTTAAAAAAATTATAATTTTGCGAAAGGCAACTTGAGTTGATTTAATTGATATAATTAAAAGTAAAAAGGGATGAAATAAAGAAATAAACCTCAGTAAGATCTTTCAAATCACTAATTGGTTTGTAAACACATCGAAATAGGAAATCTTCCTCTAAAGAGTAGCATTGTTCACCAACCAAAGGTGTCAATTGTTGACTGGAAGAAGAATGACCGACTTCCAAACTGATAATAATAACAATAAATAAAAAATACTGTAAAGTATAAAAGTTAATATTCCATATGCAGCATTTGTATAAACTTAATACCTTGCAGCAAAGTCCTTCACTTCAGGGAAGTCTTCATTGATAAATAGCTTTCAGGTAAAATTTGCATTTGAGACTCCCATAACACCTATATTATTTAAGCATTTAATAGAATTTATAGTTAAAATGAAGAAATATAACAGCAATAATGAATATTGAAAATGAGAGAATTTGATATGTTACTGACCCTTAAACATCTTTAGTTTTCCAAATTGCAATACAACTATGTAATGAGGAGAAGAATTCTCATTCAAATACTTGATCAATTGGTGAGCAAAATCTTGCCACAATGTACAACGCAACTTATCCCCACCTCTGCGAGGAAAAAAAATAAAATATGTTAGAGAAGATGTTATTAGTAATTTATTAAATTATAGTTCAAGTATGAAGATAGAGTATTACCAGAGATCATCAAGCTCAATGACTAAATAATTTGATGGTTTTCCATTCCTTGAGAACTCAATCATGTCACCTTTACCTGTTAGTAGCCCAATGACATCTGTAAAAGATATTTATTAGAGCATATTAGCGGTGAAATGGTAAAAAAGTATGAATAAAAGTTGTATAAAATTTATAGAGTAAATACTCCATACCTACTAAATAGTTATCTTCTCTTTTCTCGTTCAGGATTTGAGTATAAGGAACAAAAGAGAAGCCATTGTTTGGGATTTCAGAATCCTCAATAAGAGATACACTTGTTTCTCTTTTGAAGAAAATCCTAAACTCATGATCAGTTGGTTTATACTTCATTGAGTTCAGAGCAACAGCCAAGTTTAACATCACATACACATTTCCTTCCGTGATGAATTTTTCAAAGAAAGGCACATGACAACTTTTAATGGTACATTGTACACGATGACTCTAAATATTAGTAAAAAAAATGAATGGTTAGATAAAAATTACCAAAGTAATATAGTATTGAAAGAGAATTAGAAAGAAAATATTAAACCTGTTCATCTAGCAAGACCATTTCAATAGGAGGTTTTTGACCAGGTGTTGTGAAAGAGGTAACTCTCCAAAGTCTAATGACTCTAGCCTTGATCTTCCAAACTTTATGCTCAGGACCAACATTAATATCTTTAACCAAATCATATCTGGAAAAAAATAATGTCATTGGTTTATTAATAGGAAACAGTATAGATTAAGAATTGCACAGAATGGATAAGACATATAGATAGGTAGAGAAATGGTACCGATTTGCCATGGTTGAAGCCATAAAGCAGAAGATCAAAAAACAAACTGTTAGCCACGAAGAGTGAAGAGGTTAGTTGCTATAGACTATGGGTGAGGATGTGTTAACAGGAATGAGTATATATAGACAGTAGCTATCCCTTTGAAATTTAAATTTCAAACTAAGGCACATTATCATATGCAGTCAACTCGTATACCAAAGATAAATAAGATGCATTGGAACTTAAAAAAAGAATATAAATATACCTATTCATTAAAGAAGATAGTTATTAGATTCATTGGAATTTAAAAAAAGAATAAAAATATACCTATTCATTAAAGAAGATAGTTATTAGATGCATTGGAATTGAAAAGAAGAATATAAATATACATGTTCATTAAAGAAGGTAGTTATTAGATGCATTGGAATTTAAAAGAAGAATATAAATATACCCATTCATTAAAGAAGATAGTTATAAAATCCTTTTATTTTCCAAATTTTCCCAGCTAATTTTCTTTAATTCCCTTGACACTATACCGGACCAGGTGACCTCACCACAAGGCCACTTACCGAAAGAAAAGAAAAAAAAGCTTAATCAAAGGTTTATCAAGTATCAAAATGATATACACTAATTTATTTTCTGTTGATTAAATGATATCCGAAAAATCAACATATAAGAGGTAATATGTAAAAAAAAATCATGGAAAGCATCAACATAGAAAAATCATTCACTGAAAAAAAAAACAAATAGAATTCTGTTTGGTTTACTCTTCAATTCATAAAACCAAACAGATGAAAACACAAACAGAAGAGTGAACTCTTCAATTCATAGAAAAAATCCTTAAAATGATATACACTAATTTATTTTTGTTGATTAAATGATATCCGAAAAATCAACATATAAGAGGTAATATGTTAAAAAAAAATCATGGAAAGCATCAACATAGAAAAATCATTCACTGAAAAAAAACAAATAGAATTCTGTTTGGTTTACTCTTCAATTCATAAAACCAAACAGATGAAAAAACAAACAGAAGAGTGAGCTCTTCAATTCATAGAAAAAATCCTTTAGGCAAACTTATGTTTGGTTTACTCTTAAATTAATAAAACCAAGGACGCATGGTCGGCCAACAAAGATGATATATATGAAAGGGAAAGGTCAAAATCTTACACTGCAGCTTTAGGCGAGATGCGAGATCGAGAGCGAGAAGAAAGGGGAGGAGAAGAGGCGGCGCTGAGCTTTCTGAGGCGGCGGTCAGAATGAAGCAACGGCGATAGGCGAGATCCAGTGCGAGAGATGCAACGGCGAGAGGCGAGATCCAATGCGAGAGATTGTCTGCAGCGAGAGGCGAGATCGAGCTCGAGATCAAGCGCGAAAAGAAAGGGGAAGAGAAGAGGGCTTTAGGGTTTGTGGCGGCGGTGAGAACGAAGGAAAGAAGAAGGAAGCGACGAAGAAGAGAAGAGGCGGTGAGAATGAAGTTTTAGGTTTTCAATTAACAAAAGGAAAAGATTAAAATTAATTAATAATAAAAAATAAATTAATAATAATAAATAAGTTCTGTGCATGCAGGGGCTTGGGCGGTGCATGCAGGGGCTTGTGCGGGAAACTGAGGCGGTGAGAATGCAGTTTTAGGTTTTCAATTAAGAAAAGGAAAAGATTAAAATAAATTAATAATAAGAAATAAATTAATAATAATAAATAAGTTGTGTGCATGCAGGGGCTTGGGCGGTGCATGCAGGGGCTTGGGCGGGAAACCGAATGATGAGAGCATGACACGTGTGCCATGTAAAAGTTGAATAAACCCTGTTTTATAGAATATAATGGATGGATGGATGGATGGATGGATGGATGGATGAGAAGAAACTTTAGTTTGATAATAAAAAAAAAATCTTACGAGACCACATGAACGAAGGGGAGATAATGTCAATAAGTAAGTTAGGGGATCCCTGACACTGCTATTCTGATGATCAAGTCAATGTCAGGGAGAAAATGAACAATATTAAGTGAAGCGTATCTCAAAGTTTAGGCATGCATACCTATGCCAACATAGAAGAATCTTTTTTATAATGTCATTCGAATCTCCGCATTCATGTGGTATCATATCGCTATTTAATATCATATCCTGTTATCATGCTTTCCTTGTATCAAATAGTCTCATCGTAAAAATAAAAGTCATATCATGTATTCTGTAAGAAAATATATTTTTATTGTCCGTCTGATAAACCCACATTGACATTAATGACGGAATAGTTGTTAGGCATAGGCCAACCCAATGGGCTTTAAAGAGTTTTGGCCCAATATTAAGACGATGGGTTGGAAGTATGACAAAGATGAGGCCTAAAAAGTATCCAGGAAGAGGAGTTGAACCCCTAAGCCCATGGGCGATTTGATCGGTGTAGGAAGTAGAGCTCCTAGAGAAGTTAAACAGGGAATTAGGTTTTTGGATTGTTTGAACAGATGGTGGGTGTATGGGATTTCTGACGTAATGACCAGGAGTCGATCCCCAGGAGGTGATGACCTGCATTTTCGGCCCCACCATGCACTTATTATCTGTGTACCTGCATGAACCTCCCTCCATATCCGTGAGACCGGCTCTAGGGGGGTCGTTAAGGTTTTTGGATTGTTTGATCATCAATGATTGGTGTGCATGAGAGTAAAACCCTTGGAGTAGTTGAACGAAGAGCTAAACCCCTGACGGTATGTGAGGGAGCAGAGTTCTTGGAATAGTTGAATAGAGAGTGGGTATCTTAATTATCACGTATTTTAATCTATTGATTATGAAACTTCTTATTAGACCCCATTTATTTGTCGTATCATTTACTATGTTTTGAATAGAGTTAAATTTATTTTTAAATTTTAATGTCATAACAAATATATTTATTGCAAACAAGTGATCATTATTTGTAACACATTTATAATTAAAAAAATCATTATGGGATGTGATAGCATTGATCCAGTTTAATGAGATTTTATGTTTGATGAATCATTATAATATAGGAAAATCAACAAAATTAAATTTTTAACAGTAAAAATAATCAAATTATTTTTTTCATAAACATTTGTCATAAGTGAATATTTGATTAAAATCGAATCAAATTAAATTAATCGAAACTGAATTAATCAATTTTTTTAAATAATCGAACCGATCGAATTTTTTAATAAAAATTGAACCAATAGAACTTATAAAATATCAATTATTTCTATCGAAAACTGAATTAACTGAATTTTTTAAAATAGTAATAGATTTTATTGAAATCAAAATTAATTTTTTTAATAATAATGGAATCATAAGAGATTTATCTCGTTCAATTTTTTTATTTTGATTTATTCGATTTATACTATTTAACTGAATAAAAAATTTTAAAATTGAAGTTGGACCGAATTAATTGAAAATAATTTACTTTGGAGGTAAAAAAATTAAAATACCGAATTAACCGAATTGAATTTAAAATTCAATCAGTTTGATCAATGTATCCAATTTTAATTGAATTTTTACTCACATACTCTATATATATATATATATATATATACACACACACACACATGATTTACTGCGAATTGTCCACAGCGCTACGTTGTAGACCCTTGTGCCAGGTGCTAGGATCAATCTAGGTGCCTGGGTAGTTTTGGGTTATTTTTTTCTTTTTATTTTTTTAATAAATAATTTCTTAATCTTATAATATACCCTGTTAGTATCTAAAATTTATTATCTTAAATACTATAATAATCCAAGAAAGAAGCATGAACCTTAGAAAAAAATCTTATTAACTTAAACCTACTATTACTAAATTCATAGATCTTAAAATTTTAAACGCTAAATACATATAATATACCCCGTGAGTATCTAAATTTTTTTATCGTGAACACTATAACCCAAGAGGGAAGCCTGAACCCTAGACGAAAAATCTTATTAATTTAAATCACTATAACCCAACCTCTAAATCTTAAAATTTTAAACCCTAAATATACCCTAATTTTTTTTTAAAAAAAAGAGTTTGTCGCACTCCTTACACGCTACACACACCCACACCGTGAGCACTTTAAATATTTTTTCGTTTTGAATATTCTTTTGTTTAATACTCTAACACAACCCCTAAACCCTAAAGTTAAATTTGATACATAACCGGGAGCATAAAAAAATTAAGGTGCTCACAAAGGTGTGACACAAGGAGTGCAACATATCAAAATTATATATATATATATACATATATACACACACACACACACACAATGTTGCGGACAAAATGTTGTGGGCTTGTGCCGACTCGGGGCGCCTACACTTGGATTCAACCTTTTTTTTTATTTTTTTGGGATATATTATATGTATTTAGGATTTAAGATTTTAAGATTTAGGGGTAGGTTTCTCTCTTGGATTATAGTATTCATGATACAAAATTTTAGATACTCATGGAGGATATTATATGTATTTAGTGTTTAAGATTTTAGGATTTAGAGTTTGGGTTATAGTTGGTTTAAGCCAATAAGATTTTTCTTCTAGGGTTTAGTCTTCCCTCTTGGGTTATCATGTTCAAAATAAAAAATTTTAGATGTTTTCGGTATATATTAAAAGATTAAGAAATTTTTATTAATTTTTTTTTAAAAAAATAAAAAAAATGATCCAGACACCTAGATTGTTGGCACGCACGGGTGCACAGTGGATGACCCACTTTTTTAAATCTTATATGCTTTGATGATCTTAACACTATTGTCATTTGCATTAGTGTAATCACTACAAGAATTTTAGGATTCAACAACACCCAATAGACAACGGTTGTTTGAAAAATCATTGTAGTTTTTCCATTTAACAATGGTTTCATTAAAAATCATTGTAGTTGATAATTTTTGCGGAAAAAGATAACTATTTTTAAAAAATCGTAGTCTTATGTATGTCAAAGACAACGGTTTTTTAAAACTGAAATAATCGTTGTTTATTTGTGTTGCTGAATTAAAATACACAACAACGAGCGAGCGAAAACGCTAGGTTGCTGACTCTCCAAGTAAAAGCTATTCCTTAAATTTTTAAAGTTATTACTTTTCTTAAATTTTTAAATATTTTTTTGAATATTATTGTATTTAATTATTTATTTAAGAGTGTTTAATGTTTCTCTATATGTACAAGCAGATCAATAGACTTTGTCTTTTCGCTAGGTTGCCGACTCTCCAAGTAAAAGATTAGCGATCGGAAGGAGCGGAGATGGAAGTGGTGAGCTCCGCGAGAGGCCTTATTGCGATGCTCCACGAACCGCACCCGGCGTTGAAGCTTTATGCCCTTGACAAGCTCAACTCCCTCGTCCACCTCTTTTGGCCCGAGATCTCCACTAGTGTGCCCACCATGTGAGCCTTCTCGCGCTATTTTCCCCTCTCATTTTGCCTTTTGCTCTTGATTTTTCTATTCCTTTTCGTGATGCTCATGTCGTGGTTAGGGCTTTGGTATGACTTACAGATTTGGTGGTTTGTCCTCTACTATTTTTTGAAATTTGATGTTTTGGATTTTTTTTAGAGGGTGTAATCAGGGAAGGTGCTACGGGAGGCGGGGGGTTGGGGTTCCAAAACCTAATTTTTGTTCCTTTGACAATTGGTCGAATTTAGGATTCTGGTTTTCATGTTTTTTTTTAAAATTATTATGAAGTGCATTGAGCTTGGAAGTGTATGATTGTGATTCAACTTAGAGGATAGTTAGTTGTCAAGAAATGATTTCCTACCGTGGTTTGGTTTCTTTCATGCTAAATTTTGTGAAACTATTGGTGATGCTGTTGGAACACATGTGGCTTGGCCAAAACACTTGCTAATGCTACGACAGGAGGTACATCTAAGCTAATATTTCAAAGTAAATATTTGTAAAATTATTTAGTATTGCACCTATCTAACAAGCTAACGTTTCTAATTGTTCAAAGCCTCAAATAAAGAAAACTGCCCGTGTAGGAAACAACCTAACTTTGTCATTAAGTGTGCCAAAATTGTTGCACATGTTATATTGTTATTCAAAGCGTGTTGTCGAAAATGGAAGGAAATTGTCAATTATTTTATATCATGAGGTATTTCAAGATGATTATGAACTGAACTTGCACTTTGAGGGCATCAGTCCTTTGTATCACTTGGAGCCTATTTCAGGAAATTGTGTGGTTGTTTACATATGGTAAGTTTTCGAATTACCTTAAACTTTAATTTTTTTTCTTTTATTTATTCTTAGACATACTTTATTTGTTTAGTAATACTAATATAGTTTTGATTTTCTTTTATTTTAAATGGTAGGCATCTTTATAAAAAGTTGGTGAAAGAAAACAAGCCTGATAAATTCAGATTTGTAAATCCGCACAGCATCCCATACTTTCAAAAAACCACACAGCATCCTGTGTGGTTTTTTGTAAATTTAGATTGGAAATATGTTGTGGAAATGTGAGTTCATATATTATTTTTATTATGCAGTTAATTTAGTCATAAAAACAATCATATATCAACTATATTGAATGTATACATGAAGGGCGTTAAGATTGTTTAATTCGAACAAAGGAAGGAAAGGAAGAAAGAATGTACAATGGGAAGTAATCAAGGTATGTATACTTCTATTTCAATCAAATATTTTAATATGTATATTGGTCATTAACCATATGAATTGTCTTTAACGTAGGTTCCTAGGTAGCCAGATGCTAAACAATATGGTTATTATGTAATGAGATTTATAAGACAAATTACTGAAGAAATTGCAACAATTGAGGGGGATGCATTGCGATCAATAGTAATATTATCTTTACTATCTCAAATAATTAGAAGTTATTTTGTTATCATTTTTTTCAATTAATTATGTTCTGTTCTTTAAGATTATATAATTTATGTGTGTTCACAGTTCACAAAAGTGGAGTACTCTCAACAAGAAATTGATGAAGTGCGCTCTGAGGTAGCTGAATGCATACAAGATTATATTTATGAATATGTATGTACAAGTTCCTTTTCTTATTATTATTTTTCTACTATTTCCAACATATTTGGGCCAAATATTTTATTTTGTGCATGACTATTACTTGGAGTTGTATTCTCATTTAATCTAATTTGTTTAATATTCTGTTGCTGTGTTTATGTGTAGATAACCCTTTCTGAGTTTTGATATCATTTATAGCCTTAAATTTTGTTTTAGATTTAATCAGTTGATCTCTTAATAGAAACTTAAGTTGATTTGGTGATTATTTATACCAACAGTTTAAATTTCTAGGAAGAGCCTAATCCGTAAGCTGATAGCTAACAATAAGCTATTTATACATTGAGATTTTTTCCCCTTGCTTTATTGCTTTAAATAACTAACTGGAGTATAATTTATATTGTCTGGTATCAATTTTATTTATTGTCTAAACATCCTATTGACTTGCCTACCTCAGTCTTCCCAAAGAAAGTGAGATGCAATTCTCACAAACTAGGTTGATTTATTGTCACATACAGCCTTGTAGACAATTCAGAAATGTCCTCCCACATTCTGAATCTTGCATCGAGTGATCACCATTGTGCTGTGAGCAAAAATGATTGTGACAACTTATCTCAATGCATGTCGATAAGGTATGAATCAATTCTGGAAGCTTTAGCCATATCGTTGACGAAATGTTGCAAACTAAATAGAGATTTTGGTTAAAACAATCAGTGAGTGAGTTTTGTAATATCCTGCATGCCAAAGGCTTCTAATGTAAAAAGAATTTATATTATTTCAACTATATTGAAGGCAAGGAGATACATTTGAAACAAACTAGCAGGAAATATTTTACAACAAAGCAAGCAAATGAATGCACATTATACATACTAGAGGTGAAAATATTTTTTCTGCAGCACGACATGGTATAGAAAATCCCCCATGAGTGCTTGTATCACTTGCTGTAAGTGTTTTACAAAAGAACTTAGCTGGTTGCTTGTTTTGTTTCAGACCAATTTCAGATGACAATAATATAATATAGTTGTATCATAATCAAGTAATTATAATGCAAGAAAAAAAAACTATAGCAGAAAACAAGGGTAGAAACAGCGCATAATTACTACAAGTCATCAATCTTACTTTGTTAACAGGATGAAGAGTCATTTGTGCATAGACCTCATCAGTTTTTACAGAATTATCTTCTAGGATCTTTTGTTCTAATATTTTTAGTTGTGAATGCTCATTTTATATTTCTATTTGTTTTGACAATTCATATCCAAGGAAAGGAATCAGCTTCTGGTGCAAAGCTAAGGGGTGCGGCTATCTTCATCTGGTTGACTGCACTTGGATGAAGCTACTGGGGATATTTTGATGATGTTTGGACTAATTTTGATGATGTTTGGATATGGTTCTTGATGTATATGATATTTTGATGATGTTATCTCAGTTTGGACTAATACTGAGGATATCTTGATGTATGATATTTGATGATATTTTGATGTATGATAGTTTGAAGTGTGTTTGCTCAATATTTTTTAATTATTTAAATAATTTATTTTTAAATGGCGTCAGTTTATTTGTTGTTAAATTGTTGGCTGCTCAACCAAAAGACAACGATTTTTATTTGTTGTCAAACTGTTGTTTAAATCACACAAAAATAACGGTTTAATACTATTGTTAAACTGTTGTCAATCATATTAAAAGACAACGGTGAAAAACCATTGCCGCACTGTTGTCATTGATTAAAAACGACAACGGTTTTTAACTGTTATTTTTTAGCACCCCTTTTAACAACACGACCTTTAACAATAGTGTTTTTAGCCTACGACAACGGTGAACGACCGTTGTTAATAAACATTTTTCTTGTAGTGAACTCATTGATGTAGTGTTTACCCTTGAGGTCTCAATAATTAAGTAGATCTCGGTTTATCATATCCATATTTGCACTAGTTAAGCATTTAGTCACAAGATAATGTATATTCCAATAACATTAAATGGAGCTCTATAGAGCAAGATATCATAATTAAATCTTCTAATGATAAGTCAGAGATTTATTAGCCCAACGGCCAAATGCTACCATTGCTAACATAACATTGGAGGCATCTCCAATGTGATACAGGGCGCCTTAGTTGGATAAAGTTTTATCCACGCGACAACGGCTATCCAGTCTATTTCGGGCGCTTGGAACGGATCCGGGCGCGTGGAATGGTTCCAGGTGCCTGGAAAGATTATAGGCGCCTGTACTGAGCCCGTCAGCTCCCTTCTCGTGTCATCCTTTTTGTTGTTGGGTCTTCCACTCGACTTCTTATGCTCCTAAACTCTTGCACGCTTAGACACAAGGATCAATTGTTGGATATTATTATTATCTCTATTAGGTAGGTTTATTTGTAAGTTGCACAAGTAAATACAATCTGAGCCCTTAAAGTGATCTAATTTATGTTTATTGGGTTTCGGATTATTGGATGCGGGTTCAATGTATAGAACCCTTTAGACCAATCTGTTATTATCTCTGGGCTGATAACAGATTAGATTGCTATATAAAGGAGAGGTCCCCAAGGGTTTAGGTGATTTTATGACCTAGTTTCTTGTTCCCCATTGACAAGAAACTTTACGGCGCCGTCAAACCTAAGCCTGTTGGAAGATCCTCCTTCTTCCTTCCGCTACATCTTCTTCCACAGGGATCAAGCCGACGACGCTACGACAAGGACGATGACTCTTCAATCAGGTTCCTTGTCATTCAGTTTATATTATTTTATTCTTGTCATGTCATAATTCGAAGAAACAATAGATCTATTATTATATATCTTGTCTTTTCTCCTTAGAATTCTTATTTTATTTTTAGAATTCATGCGGTTAGGAGAAAACCCAAGTTCTATCAATAAAAAAAACCTAACTGTTTCTGAATTTTATATATATATATATATATATAATTCAGAAACAGTTAGGTTTTTTTTTAATTACTGTTTCCGAACGTTTTTTTTAATTCATTCTTTGAAACAGTTTTTTTTCTTTTAACGCGAAAGAAAAAAATTGTTTCCTATGAAAGAACTTTTCATCCATTGTACAAAAAATTAAAAAATTTTAATCGATATAATTCCTAATTCATCTTATCACAAATTTAAGATGATAATCGATTAAAATAAATTTGTACAATCAATTAAATTAAATTTATTCTGTTCATAATTTTAGACTTGCTAATCGATTGATTGACCAAGTCAATCGATTAAACCATCATAATTTAATCTAAAAATTAGGTTAAACCTGACAGTTTTTTTTTCTGACGTTTTCATTTTTTCACATAAAATATGAAAAATTTAAAAAACAAATCTATCCTAGAATTTTTCTTTTACATGATTTTCGATGATAAAAATTGTATTATACTAGGAAAACTTAATCTAGCATACATACAATAAATCGACGAAAAAAAAACTTAAACTTTAACGCCATAAAAACGAAGAAACAAAGCTAAGGCTCTGATACCAATTGATAGAACTTGGGTTTTCTCCTAACCGCATGAATTCTAAAAATAAAATAAGAATTCTAAGGAGAAAAGACAAGACATATAATAATAGATATATTATTTCTTCGAATTATGGCATGACAAGAATAAAATAATATAAACTGAATGACAAGGAGCCTGATTGAAGAGCCATCGTCCTTGTCGTAGCGTCTCGGCTTGATCCCTGTGGAAGAAGATGTAGCGGAAGGAAGAAGGAGGATCTTCCAACAAGCTTAGATTTGACGGCGCCGTAAAGTTTCTTGTCAATGGGGAACAAGAAACTAGGTCATAAAATCACCTAAACCCTTGGGGACCTCTCCTTTATATAGCAATCCAATATGTTATCAGCCCATAGATAATAACAGATTGGTCTAAAGGGTTCTATACATTGAACTCGCATCCAATAATCCGAAACCCAATAAACATAAGTTAGATCACTTTAAAGGCTCAGATTGTATTTACTTGTGTAACTTACAAATAAGCCCACCTAATAGAGATAATAATAATATCCAACATCAAGTACAACAGGACATAACTTAACTCGGTCGATCACATTAAAATCAATCTGGGATACTTACAAAGTCGAATGGAAGCCCAGTCAGGTGGCGAGTCGATCCTGAGTGGACCACCAAGTCTGGAACAAGCATCCCTAACTATTCTCAGATGGGTCTCCAAGTTGCTCCCTAACTGGTCACCAAGTCGGGAATGAAAGATCTAACTGTCGAGAAGGGAAGATGACTCCCGATTGTTCCCGAGTGGATCGGCGAGTCGGAAAATGAAGAAATAAAGGCATGCTATCAAGCAGTTTCCTTGAAACGGATTCACCCCACCTCCGACTATGCTTTGAGGTTTTCTCAAATCTTCTAGTTTCCAGGATACAATGGCAAACCACGATGTCAGTATGGGCTAGTTTTTTCAAGCTTCCGGTGGTTGGAATGCTATTTCCACTCTAAGTTGGGATGTCACCCAACTACCTGATCAGTGACTTGTTCGAGTGGCTAACTACCAATCCTCTAGACTCCAAAGTCCGAGCATCGAGTCCCAACCCTGAGTTCGAGTGTAGACTCCCAGCTTCGAATGTTGTCGAGTCAGGATAAGGGTTGCTGAGTCGATGCGAGTGGATCACCAAGTTGGGAAGATGACTTCTGATTAGAAGTGAGTGAGAGTCGGGTTGGGTCGAATAGAAGCCGAGTCGATCTCGAGTGGACCACTGAGTCAGGAAGAAACATCTCCGACTGTTCTTAGATGGGTCTCCAAGTCGTTCCCTAACTGGCCGCTAAGTCAGGAATGGAAGATCCGAGTGTCGAGTAGGAAAGATGACTCCTGATTGTTCCTAAGTAGATCGCCGAAATGGGAAATGAAGAAGTCAAGGCCTACTATCAAGTAGTTTCCTTGCAATGGATTCACCCTATCTCCGACTGTACTTCGAAGTTTTCTTAAGTCATCTATTTTCATGATACAATAACAAACCGTGATATTCATCAAGCTCTGGTGGTCACAGCGAACTGAGAGGTACCTGAATGTTATCATGGATATTCTGCCAAACGAACGATGTACGATAGAGAGGATGAGAGTAAGGAGGAACATAGGGGTGGTCATGATGAACTGATAGGGGGTACCCTAATATTATCACGGATATTTTGTCGAGCGGAAGATGCACAATAGAGAGGATAAAATTTGGAGGAACACAGGGGTATTCTGCCCAAACAAATTATTTTTCTGAGAATTTAGTATGCTGCTTCTTTCTCAGTCATCATCTCATTGTCTTTGTATTGTCAATGAATATTAATTCCACTTACACAACTTTTAAGTCGGTCAAAATAATGTCATGGCTTATATCGGTGTCTTCAGCTGATGTTAATTCACAACTTAATTACAACTCTTTGTAAACTATTGATTTCTCCATAGAGAAATTTCGTCGAACAGCTATCATAATTTCTACTTTGACTAGTCCCTGCAATCCCTATCAGGCATTTAGTGCTCGCCACTCATGGCATGGATAAAACATGCAGAAGAAAAATTTACTCGACAGCCTCACGAAGAATGCAAGTCGCAATCGTCAGGCATCCCATCTCACGCAGTGTCTATAATCAGGGAAGACATGCTCAGTGCACATGCGACATGCATGGCGAGTCGGCAACGCGGCCGCACGCGACAGGTGTCCAGTTTCAGCCCGACAGCATGGCCAGGTCTGTTTCCTACTTTCCCGAATAAGAGTTGCTTTGCGGGGGAAACTGACGAGCACCGACGTCCAACCAGGGGCATGCACGCGGTGGCACACGTTTTGCGCTCGGCGATGTGGCTGCATGGCCCCGTCAACAATGCCGTCTCGCCCGTCGACGCTTGGCTCGGCGGCGAGCAACACATGGTGCGTTGTCGGGTGACTCTGTTGCTAGCAAGCGACATATGGTGCGTTGCGTATGACTATGTCTCGACGCGTTCATTGCTCTACCGCTAGCGACACATGGTGCGTTGCCCATGTGCACGGGCGCGAGGCCACGTTTGTTAGCTACTTGTACATCTCATCTCCATACGAAATCTTCTGTCCTATAAGATCTCTATTTTATCTATCACGCAGTTACTGACGATGCTCGATGAATTATTCGATCGTTGATCGAATATCATCGATAATTTTAGATCGTCGTCCTAAATCAAATGATATCCTAAAAGAACAGTGAATCGATTGGAATCATCACATACACAATTACAATCTCGTCAAATTCGATGCTGAATCTAGCAAAATCGCAATTGCGATGATCCTGACAGATTCATCGTACTCCCAAGGGTATAGTTTTGTTCGGAACAGCGACCAGAAACCGTCGATGTTGTCCGATCGACGATCGGATGACTCACCGACCATCGTCGACGAGTAGGACAAACGGGACAGAGGATAAAGTGGGACAGAGGATCTGCACTCATCTCATCTCCTATAATTTAAATTTTAAATGAGATTCTTTTTAAAATTCTAATATGTCATATTAATTCATCTTAAAAATATAAAAATATATTATTTTGTTCATAATTAAACAAACTTTCTTATAATACTTTATAAATACTATATTATAAATCACATATCTTTATTTATTATTTTTCATATATATTTTTTATATAATTTTTATATAATATTTTAATTAATTATGATCTTTAATTTAATTTATTTAGAATTTATTATTAATTAACTTATTATTTTTAATTTAATTAAAATTAAAATTTAATATTTAATTAATTTATTAATTTTAATTTAATTATAATCATTTTTTAAACTTATCGAATATTTTTATTTTTAAATTGATAATTTGCTAACAATTTTATTAAAATTTTATATTTATATAAAAGAAGGAAAGAGTACAACTTTGCTTATTAGTTTATTATTTACTGGCTCCGCGAATAAAATAGATTTGGATTTTCACTATCATTTTCAAATTAAAAATCTTAAAACTCACCTCTACAATAATTTAACTTTTATATTTAATTTTTTTAATTTTATAAACTTTTCAAAAACTTTGTATTGGAGCTGTCGAGCATCCATATTAATATTAATATGGAAATATTATAATACTCAAATGATATTACAATCGAGCATCCATATTAATATTAATATGAAAATATTATAATACTCAAATGATATTACAATTAATATGAGTAAGCGTTAATAGCAACACTTATATTAACGTTCAAAGAATTGAACAAACAGATTTTCTAAACAAAAAATAAAAAAATTTCAATGGCTACAACATATTTTATCCATCCCAATATACTATTTGTTTGACAATCTATTAGAGAAGACTGAATTGAAATTATACAAACTTAATTTCAACATATCTATCGAGATGATTAGAATAGATAATATCAGGCTGCCAGCGTAAACTAGTTTTGCCAAGTTTCAGGTAGGGGCAGGCTTGAGAAAAACTAAGGGTAAATTTTCATAAACTCCCCACATACTAAGTCAACTTTGCATGCAATCCCTACACAAATTTTTCTTTGCATGCAGTCCCTGATGGGATTGACAAGACAGTTTGGTGAGTATTATTTGAAGAAAGTTGAATATAAAAGTTAGAAAATTGAGTATGTAAAGTTGCATCCACCACATCAATAACCCATTACTCAATTTTCACTCTTTTATACTCAGTTTTCACTGATGTATACTTAGTTTTCACTCTTTTATACTCAATCCATCAGAGAGTAAATACAAAGAAAAACTTGTGTGGGGAGTGCATGCAAAGATCAAAGGGCTATTGGGGAGTTTTAGACAATTTACCGAAAAACTAAGCCCTGAGCGAAACTATAGATTTAGCCATTTAGGCTCTCCTACTTGCGTTAACTTGAAAAGTCAAATATATATTAGAAAAACTAATTGAATATCATAATCAAAGTAAACCAAAATATATAATTGAAGAAACTATACACTAGAATATTTTATATAATTTTTCAAAATAACTTATTTAACAATCAATATTATTTAAAATGCACTCTTCTTATGTAGTGTCGTACTTAAGATTTTAATGGTCCAAGTCGGGCTTCAATAAAAAGGGCCCTCTTACCATGTTTTACTATTATTTTAGTTAAAAAAAATCATACACACTTCAAAATATAATCTTTTTTTCAATGTGCTATCAAAATTGTTTAGTGAGCCTACAAAATTAACAATAAAATCAAGAGTTTAATAACATAAATATTTTGAAATATAATAAAAAAATTAAATGTTACTAGTAATCATTTAATACAATACATTAACTTCCGTTTTAGTGATAAAAGTATAATGCATATGATTTTTAGTAAGGCTATAACATGTAAAGTAAATATAAAGCGAAATAATATTTAATATTACAAATATAATCAAATAAAAAATAAATATTACCAATAATTACTTGAATACAGACTTGATATTTTAGCTGTAAAAATATCAATTAAGTTTATATAGTTAAGATGTTTAACTATTTTCTTTTCAATAGACAACATTGTTAATCCATTTAATTTTTTTTGTGACATAGTTAATCGAAAATATGTTTTAATTAACTTCAACACAGAAAAACTCCTTTTTGTAGATGCCACTACAACTGATATGTTAAAAAAAAAATTTGTAGGCAACATGGATAATAGTCATCCATATTTTTCAAATAATTCAAAATATCTACTGCTCATTTTGCTTCCATCGATAAAGATTGTTTTAAGATTGATAACTCCATATCAATATCTGACTTGCCATTATATCTCAATGTTTTTTCGAGATTTTTACAAGATTTCATTAGGCTATTATCATTAACAAACTTTAATATCTCTGGATTGAACAAAAATCCAAATGTTTTTTCGTACTTCTGAAATTGTTCAAACTGACTTTTTAGTAAAGAAATAGCTTAATCCATTAAGAAGATAAAATAATTAACTCATTCTTCAACTGATTACATTACATCTTCACTACTACTTTCATTAAATTGTTTCTTTCTTAGGATAATACGTTTTTCTTTGAACATAGCTTCAATCTTCATTTCTTATGCCATTTGCTTTGCTTATATCATTACCTTATCAAATCTAAACTCTTGATACTTTTTAAAAGTAAGAATAAGTTCTTTTAATTGTTTAATTGCAATATCAATGTTCATATTTTTACCTTGAAGAAATTTACTCATGGTATTGATCGCATGCAACAACTTGTACCAAATTATCATGCCAAGCAAGAATTCAAAATTTTCAAGTTTATGTGATGCCAATAATTCAGCTTCACTCTTTGTTTTTTGAATCTTTACTTGTTTATGCCAAATCAAGTAAAGCGTGTAGGATCGGGTGCGTTGATAGGAGGGGGGATGAATATCGACTATTGTTCTTTTTCGATTTCCTTATTCATATTTCTATCATGTCATTAGTAGTAGAAGAATAATAAAAATAATGCAGAAAGTAAAAGACTCAGACACGCGAAATTTACTTGGTTCCCAACCCCCAGGGTTAGTACATCGAAGGCCTATACACTCAGTATGAGTCCACTAATGGTCTCCTTCCCAGAAGCTTTGCAGAGATAGAGATACCTGTCTTACAGTTAAAGTATTACAAGTAAAGATATGAAAAAGAATTATTACAGCTTATAATAACATCAAACCAAATATAGATGAACATAGTTGATCTGGAAGTCTGAAGCACAACACACTCCTCTTAGAGTCTCCTTGGTCGTAGAACTTCGCCTTAGCACTTTTCTTTCACAAACAAAGAGTAGTAGGATGATGAATTCCTTGATTTTGATGCTCTCCTTGAAGCTCCTTATATACTGGTCACTCGAGCACCTGTATCACCATCCTGAGCGCCGAACCTTAGCGTTATCTGATCCGCATTCATCGAGGCTTATCTTCGAGGATGAAATTTTTGGTCTCGAGCACCCGTATTAGCCTCTCGGGCGCTTAGGACCTTTCAGGCTCCTGGATTAGCCATCCAGGCGCCTGGACCAAGCTTGGTCCAGGTTGATTTTTCTGTCCACTTGCGTTTGGTTCTCCAATCTTGCCTAAAGTTTCAGGTTCTTGCAAGATAAGCATATACAAGACAAACAACCAACCTAAGCCTTAGTTCTGTAAGTCTACCGAACCTACTAGGCTTTGCTTGGAGTCAAACCCCCAAGACTTTACCACCTAAGGTCCACTCCTTAGGGTTTCATTACCTAGCTTCACTCACTATGACCCAACTTCACTCACCAGGATTTCGTTGCCCAACTTCACTCACTAGGACTTCCACCACCTAGCTTCACTCACTAGGACCCAACTTCACTCACCAGGATTTCGTGCCCAACACACGATCAGGTCTTTGTGCTCGATCCTCCACCATGACTTCAATGCCCAACCCTCGGCTAGGTCTTTGTGTTTGATTCTTGACTAGCATTTCGGTGTTTAACTCTCAATCAGGACTTAGTACCCAATTCTCCGAACCAGGACTTTGGTGCTTTAACAAGGACTTTTTTACTAGTCATCTGATCTTGACTAGACTTTTCTCTTCTAAACATCAAGTCCTGTTTGGATTACACTTGGTCAAACTTATCAGACCTCTCTTCTAAACATCAAGTCATGTTTGGATTATCCTTAGTCAAACTGACCAGACATTGGTATATTGTCAAACATCCAAACCCTAGAGGTTGACTATTCTTATCTGATACTTTTTGCACCAACAATCTCCTTCTTTTTGATGATTGACAATAATTTTAAGTTAGGTTTTTGTCTAAGGGGTTTAGGTCAAAACATGGGAGATTCACAATATATCTAACTTAAGCTTCACTCTCCCCCTTTGACATACATAAAAAACAAACCAATAATTATTAAGTATAAGTCTTGCACCAATAATGTGATTTTTAAAAATATTCAACTGAGCGTGGCATAACAGGAATATATAACCGATGACCCATCTCAACCATAAGGGAGTCAGTGGTTGTCGGCATGCAAACAATGCTATAGTGCATGCCATTAATATGCACAACCTCATACAAACCAAAATCATACAATCAATACGATACGAAATACAATCAACACCAAAGTAAATAAACATACACTAATCTACTAAGTAGGACTTATCTAATGCCAACAAAATCCTAGATAGGTTACATGATGGTTCTATAGTACATAAGTACAAGCGGTACTTTTTTAGATTAGAAACCAAGAGATAGAGACTGTATAAATGAACATTTTGAATTACTATTCAAAAATCAAGCAAGAATAAGTATCAAGCGGGAAAAATAAGAAGAATAGATTTAAGGTAAAACAACCTACTTAGATATTAAAACAACGATGCATTTAAGGTAAATGATTCTATAAGAATCAAATAAGAAGCACCCGCCTCAAATATATAGATCGTATAGAGATAGATCTCTCATCCAAACGCTTGTATCTAATCAATGTCCTGTGTTAAGGAATAAGTTTAGTTATTTACAAAATTAAATAATTAACTAAACTAAATACTAAATATAACTAGGATCAACCCTAACTACCACGAATACTAACCCTAATCCTCGAATCAAATCGCTATAAGATTTGAGGAATACACAATAAGGTGATCAAGATCAACTCCCAGGCTAATCGCAAGAGTCAACCTGTTAGCTAAACATTCATCCTTCTAACAATAGATTTGATGTTAAAACCCTGATCCAATCAAGGAAAACCCAATCTGAGGAACTAAATAAACCCACAAATTTGCTACCAACATAACCATTCGATTAACCCTAGCAACATTATGAACATGTCAGAAAAATAACCAAAGACATACCACACTATGGAGATCCCAACAATACCAAAAGATTAAAAACAACTAATCGATCCCTTAACACTTGATCACATTCAAAACTATACTGTTTGGTTTCCCAACTTAAACCCAACACTTCTCCCCCTTTGTCTAACATCAAAAAGAACCCAACAATATCCCAATTATTGGTTCTTTCAATCCCCAATGACCATAAACAATGTATACTAGCCCCCCATACACTTGTTTTACATTATTTGACCCCCAAACCAGCTGCTGATACAAAAATCAGCCTTGACCAGTCGACTGACCCAAGGGCAGTCGACTGATACTCTGAAAATCAGAAATTTCAGCCTTTTTGACGAAATTCAGAAATGCGCCAGAAATTCCATAAATCTCCAAAAATTCCTAAATTTTGTGGAGAGGTTTGTAGTACCCATATCTACTTGGGAAAATACATTCCAAAATGTATCTATCATCATTCCCAAGTTTGACACAAAACCCAAAAACTAGCAAAAAGGTTCACTCAAACCTTAACCAAAAGTCCTAGTTTTGGTTTCCCCTTGATGCCTCTGCCCATGCCAACCCACAATGCGTCCCCAGCATTGATTTTCATGGCAAGTACACAACAAAAATTAATTTTCATGCAATATGACCCCAATGTCATATTTCCATGCACGAAACTCAAAAACACCGTGCCAAAACCCAAGAATTGAGACTCAAGTTCGTCTCCAATTCCTTTGGCACACTCTATGGTCCAACTAGACCTCTAGGAGGAACCCTCCAAAGATCCATTCACCATATATCCCAAAGGCTCCTAGAGCTCCCCCTTGAGCTCTTAGCCCTAGCCACCTCCCTAGGTGACTCAACCATCACTAGGCCACATCGGTGTTCCACTGATGACTCTTGGCCTACAAACTCAACCCTCTTAACCTTAGACACCTTGTCTTTGGTTAAGTCATTTCTTTTTCCTTTAAATGACACCCCTTTGTCATTTTTGGACTCCCCCTTCTTGCCATAATCATATGCTACCCTAGCATATTTCTTTCCCTTGACATGGGAGTTCTTAGACCGGTATCCCAACCCCGATCTATCATTGGTGCGGTTTAACCCACCCAACACCATATCTAAACCCTTAGATCCGATAGTGAATCTCTCTAGGATTTTCTCTAACCTATCAAGCTTTTCCCTTAAAGCTTGATTTTCCCTTTCTAGGTTCCTAAACCTAGAATCCATATGTCCACTTTGGACATTCCTAGACCGACCCTCCTTTCTAGGCACATTCCTTCCCTTCTTGGGCTTAGTGCCTTGTTCCTTAAGTACAAAGGTCCTAGGTTGATCATGATGCATGCTTTTCCTAGGGTTATGATCTACCTTGTTAACCCTAGTCCTATCATTATATTTAAATCCGAAATTGTGCACCATTAAGCAAATTTCATTAATCCTAATATGCATGGATGTATATTTAATTCTATTTTTATCATGCATGGAGGAACTTGCATTAGAATTACATTTTGGCTTAAGGTTAGGAATTACCTTCCTTACCTTTGGAGTTCCTCCTTGATGTAGGCTTCTTCTCTTCTTCCTTTCTTCTTTCTCCCATCTCCTCAAGTGCTTCATTTTCTTTAGTTCACCTTTTCTAGGGCACTTGGTGTGGTAGTGACCTAGCTCTCCACATGTGAAGCATCGAATCTTCTTTTTCTTTTCTTGGGCTTCTCCATTCCTACAATTCATGTTAGATTTAAATTGAATGGACCCGGGTTTAGAGAGTACCTCCTTCTTACCTTTCGGGCACTTGTCCTTGTAGTGCCCCTTTTCGTTGCATCCAAAGCATGTGATATGGTCCTTGGTCTTGGCTTTGGTGGAGGTTGGAGCTTTTTCTTGCTCCGGTATGGAAATGGATCTCTCCTCCCCCTCAATTCTTGAAATTGATACTTCTTCTTCTTCTTCTCTAGATGAGGTGGAGGACCTCTCACTTTCTTCTTCCATTTCACTTGAGGAGGTAGATGATTCTTCTTCCTTTTTCTCCTCTTCTTGGGCTATTGAGTTTACCTCCTCGGCCTCTTCCACTAATTGATCTCGTGTAGGGTTTTTATGGATTTCTTCTACCTTTTTCCATAGATCATGTGCATTTTCGTATGCTCCTACACCATTCAAAATATTAGTAGGCAAAATGTTAAGCAATATATCAATTACCTTTTTATTCGCCTTGAATTGATTTTCTTGTTCTTGATTCCAATATCTAGGTCTAAGCTGTTAGTAATATGAGAGAAGTGTCCTAAGGCAATCGCCTTATGATTGTAATCATTTACTTTAATAAATGAATATTCACTATTTGAGTATACATGTTCGTGTATTTGATTGAGATCTTAAACTCATTTACTGAATGTCCGCAATACAATTCACAGCATGAGAGAATTTGTGATGAATTCACAACTAGTGATTATCTCTACATGTGCAATTGTGAAGTATTGAAATTGTCCCTAGTCAATGAATTGATAAATACGGACACTATCAATTCTGTTGAGACTAGCATGAGTTATTCTCTAATCAGCTGATTCTCACTGGCTGGTGACATTGGGATGTCCGGAGATAAACATGAATGCTAGTTAAGGGAACTAGTTCATTGGAGTGACTGACTGTAAAACTTCATATGGTAATCTACATATAGATATGTCAATGAAGTTCTTACTGCAGCTTAAGTGCGATGTTCCTTTGACTTGCGGTGTTCAAGTCATCTTGGTCATGAAGACTTATACTTTAACATCTTAAGCAAGCATCTCCAAGGAGGTGTGGACCCAGGATGATTGGGTATAAGCCGAAGTGTCCGAAGATGTTTGAACAGCCTACAAAGGATTCACCACTCCTTGCGAGGAGATGTATACCCAAGGCCTATCGTCGGATTGTTACTCGAAGCCTCTGGCCAGAGCATCACATGTTCCGAGTATGAATCTCTCAGAAACATGAAAGTAATTAGAATCCGTTGGACGAGAAAGACATTACTTGGGCTAGGTGTGACGTAGTCAGCCTAGTGGGGACAGACACACATAGACCGTGTCCTGAACCAAGTGGGTATAAGATGGTGAAGGTAATGAGGCACGATTCATTAAAGCTGCTGAAGGGTTTCAAAATTATTTCTGAGGTCAACCGTTGATCTTTCGATTAATTGGGGGTCATGATGTACTACTAGGTGCCACTCATGATCGTTCTATAATTGGTTGATTATAGACGGCCAACATAAATTGAAAGTCTATTTAGTCACACGCACTACGAGTAATCCGAGGGATTTAAAATGAGTTGAAAATTAGATTTTTCGATAAAGAGAAATAAGTCGAATCTGAATTAATCAGAGGCGCATCGGAAGCTTAAAATGGCTAAGTCTTTTGAAGGCTTATTGGGCGAATTAAATGAGTTTAATTCGCAAGGAGACGACTTGGATTTGGCCGGCCAAAGAGGGTCCCCACCCTCTTTGGTTTGGCCGGCCACAACAAGGAGGGAAACCAATTTATTTGGTTTGAATTATAAAATAAATCAAGCGCGATTTGTTTTATAAAATTATGGATAAATAAATTTATATAAAGAAATTTATATAAAGAAATTTATATAAAAGGATTTATTTTCATGTAAATTAAAATAAACCTTGGATTGGTTTATTTTATTTTATAAAATCAATTATGAATTGATTTTTCCATGATAAGAAAAATTTATATAATAAATTTCTTGTAAAAATTTATTCTATGATAAAAGGGGAGATATGTTTGTTTTTATTATAAATTTAGTTATAATAAAACTTGGCATAACGGAATAATTCATAGAAAAATTTATAAGATAAATTTCTTATGAAATTTTATTCCGTTAAAAGGGAGACTTGGCGATGGAGAGACTACTATATAAAGGAACCAAGGCAAGACTTTGAATTCCAATTAAGAGATCAAGTAGCAAGCCTCTCTTCCTCTCCTTCTCTCCCTCTCCCTCCTCTAGTGGGCGCCGGCCCTAGAGGGACCTCCTAGGGTTGCCGTGAGCCATCTCCACCAAGAAGGTGCCGAAGAAGAAGAAGAAGCGGGTCGCGACTCCTTCCTTCCCCCGGAATCTTGATTCCGATACTTGGTGGTTAGTTTTCCATCTTCCTCTCTTGATATTCTTATCGTGCCTTTGGAGAATCTAGTAGTTCTTGTTGGCACGAAACTCGTGGCTTTGCGAAGTCATCCCGAAGAGAACTCGGCGTGGACGCGAATAGAGGCGGAGCTTCTAAGGGACGCTACGGTTGGATCTCGTCCTTTTCTTCGAGTTACGCGAGGTACTAAGTAAATTAGTTTACTTTTCTGCAAAATTTTAATTTATGATCATGTCTCCACAACTTAAGGTTGCATGCTAGATACGTGGTTAAAATAATTTAAGAAATTATTTATACTAACCTTCTGCTGTACGTAATTAAACTTTAAAATTACGAACCCGTATCCATGTTAACATGCACCCGGTCCCAACATAAGCCTCTTCCCATGCTTATCCTTTGGAATCTCGAAGGGCTCTTCAAGCGCAATCCGAAGGTCCCACTCCATTCCGAACCACGTCTCCATCCGTGACTTCCAATACCCGAAATCGTCATGGTCTTAGGCCGGCGGAGTGTAGATGTTGTCCCCCAACTTATCTTCCATTTTCTTTTCCCTCTAGTGTGTGCTCTTCTTGGCGGTTAGTCCAATCACGAGCGGTCCTTCGCTCTGATACCAATTGTTAGGATCGATGCCGTACGCTAGAGGGGGGGTGAATAGCGTTTCTTGAATCTTTTTGTACCTACGTTGTTAGTTGCGCAGCGGAAATAAATAATAACAAATACAAACAACGCTAACAAACCAGGTTTTACTTGGTATCCACCCCGGTCGGGTGACTAATCCAAGAATCCGTCGGTGGATCACTCCCCAGATAACCTCCGGCTAGCCTTCGTCGCTCCTTGTGGGTGGAGAAACCTCGCTACAACCAAAAGCACACTCAAGGCACAAAGAAGACTACTAACAAGCCTTAACCAAGCTTGTTTCGTCACCACGAAGTCCTCTTTAAATAGGACTCGGGGCTGATTTCTCGCTACCAGTCGACTGCCCCGGGGCAGTCGACTGGTGCCAGCCAAATTCGACCGTTGACACCCCCAACGTTCGAATTTGCCAGCTCACCAGCCGCTACCAGTCGACTGCCAAAATGGCAGTCGACTGGTCCAGGGTCCAGAACCTACTGTGAGTTTCTGTTTGCGCTGGCAGTCGACTGTTATAACACCAGTCGACTGCCCAGCCTCTACAAACACTCTTCCTCACTCTCTTGACCCTCGTCAACATGTGCCTTCAAGCATTCTCCCTTGGCTTGCTCCTTGAAGTCCTCTTCCACCGGCTATCGTCCCTCGGATGCGCACGCAAGTCCTCGACCTGCCTCCATGCCACCCTTCACGTGTGCCCTTTGAAGTCCACTTCTCAGCTTGCCCTTGGAGTCATCTTCCCTCGGCTCTTGTCCCTTGCCTTAGCTGACTCTTCACCAGCAGCCTTGACTAATGCCTTCGCGCCCTCTTCATCTTCGGCCCTCGTCCCTCGGATGCACACAAGCCTCCAGTTTGTCTCCATGTCATCCTTCACGTACGCCTCGAAGTCCGCACCCCTCGGCTCATCATCCCTGCTATATCAGGTCCCTCGGGTGCACACAAGCCTCCATTGTCTCCATGCAACCCTTCACCATACCGAAGCCGTCCAGCCAAGTCAATATGTGTAAACCTGTACAACCTGCACACTCACATACCCATATTAGTACACAAGGGAAAACCTAACTTAAACCTTTGCCCAAACATCAAAACTCATGGTCACTCCGGACCATCTTAGGGTCGATTGCTCCAACATATACTACCCCTTAGTTGCTCATGGCTAATACCAAATACAAAAGAAGAACAAATTCCAAAAACCCACCATCAAACCATAACTCCAATTCTTACAGTACATCTCATCTAAATAGGAAGAACTCATAGTAGAACTCCAAACTAAATTCACTTGCTAGCCCACCAACATTAAATGGACAACACCACTCCATCATCACTTGCCCCAATTCACAAAGGCTTATGACACATCCTCACAAGGATAGAAAACCAAACCAAACAGAGCCTCACAAATTCAGAAACCAAACTACCACAGATTTAAACCAAGATCTAAATAATTCTAATAGCTCTTACCTAAGGCAAACCACACACATTGATCTCCCTTTTCAGCTCCGGCCAAGGTCAGCGACTGAAGAGAAAGTTTCAGATAGTGATCTTCTTCTTCGATGAGGCGAAACCCTGGCTCCAAGATCCAACCACGGTAGCCTAGGGTGGACTTTGCCTTGTCGCGTGAAAGGGTGTCCTCCATTGGTAAACGACCAATGAGGCTCCCACACGACGTGCGGCGCCATCGAAAAGATCGTCACACACAAGCATAGCTGGCATCGATGCTCACGTCGATCAGAGAAGAGGGAAGGGAGTCGTCGGCTACTGGCTTGGTGATGGAACGTAAAGACTCCACCCAATGGTGATCAGGCGAAGGGCGGCTAACAGCTAGCTCAGGGAGGAATTCATGGGCGTGCAGCTGCCCATCACCTGCCGGCGATGGAGATGCGAGGAGGAGGAGTGCCAATGATCGAATCTCCACCGGTGGCGTCGAGCTTGCGTCGAGGAGGAGAGGGGAATCAACGATTTTTCAAAAAATTCTCATACCTTTTCCGTAAGATTATTTCCAATTTTTAACTCTTATTTATTGGTGTGTGTGTGTATATATATATATATATAAACCGTATTTTTAACTCCTCCAAATTTCACTATTAAACCAAGCAAGTACTAACCTCCTATATGCAGTATAAATAGTGAGTGAAGACTAGTACTACACCCTCAAAGGCTGAAAGCCTTAATCCTCGATAAGTTATTGACAGGTTTAACCCTAGCTTCCCGAATCAGCAATCGGAGCCACCAGGTCGTACCTGTAATAAGTCAACGATTCGCTCCCATGGTCAACCTTAACCATGATTGCGAATTAAACGAGTTACCTACCATACCTGTAAGATGTGTATACTGAAAGACATGAGTTTTTTTATATGAACATCTTTATTATGAAAAGAAAATCGCAACTACACTAGGTGTTTGTTTATAATAGTACATGCATGAAGTCCAATTATTTTGCACTAACTTGATATCGTAACGTACGCTCTGATATTAGATAGGTAGACATCGTAATGTACGCTCTTTATATGAACATAGGTAGACATCGTAACGTACACTCTGATATCACTAAATTGATATCAGATAAAACTCTATGAAAATCCGAAAAGAAACTGCCAAGTTACACTCGTAAACCTGGCTCTGATACCACTAAATTGTCACGTCCCCAAAGGCCCATGTTTGCTCAAAAATCGGGTAGTGGTTTGCAGTCCAGACTGGATACTCACCTCCAATGGACGAAGGAGGAAATGCTCTACTAAAACCAGACAAGTGGAACATTGACATGAAGAAGAAGGTGCAAATAGAGTACAAAGTACAAAACACCCTCCAGTTTGGCTTGAACAAAGAAGAGCTGAACCGAATAGGCCCAATTGAAAATGCAAAATAACTCTGGGACAATCTGATTAACCTGCATGAAGAGACCAATGATGCTAAGGTAACGAAATGAGACCTTTTACTAAACAAATTATTTAATATTAAAATGCAGGATGGAGAGTCCGCAAGCCAACTTCATGCTCAAATCAAGGAGATAATGAATGAGCTCCATTTAATTGGACACCAACTAGAGAACTGAGACATCATAAGGTACACACTTAATGCGTTTCCTCGAAATACATTGTGGGCATCTATTATAAATGCTTACAAATTTTAAGGAATATTTATAAATTAAAACTTGATGAATTATTTTGCAAATTAGAATTGCATAAGTAGACTAACGCCAAACCTATCGAGAAGGGTATAGCTTTGTTTGCAAGATCTTCAAAAGAATCCAAGACAAGAAGCGGAACTAAGGATGAGTTTGAGAGTAAGTTAGACTCAAACTCAGAAGATGAAGAATACCTGGTGAACTTAGTATGAAAGAAGTTCACAAAGAAGAAAAAGAACTTCACAAAGAAGGACATACAAAAGGTGATGAAACCCTCTACCAGTGACTCCAAGTGCAACATCACTTGCTTCTGCTGGAACAGAAAGGAGCAGGGCATTTCAAGCACGAATGCCCAAACAAGAAGGAGGAGTAGCCTAAGAACACGAAGAAGAAGAAGGCTCTTTAGGTAACATGGGACGAGACCTCGTCGGATGACTCAGGCAATGAACCCTCGAAGCAATCCAGCTACCTCACACTTATGGTGATCAGACCCGAATTAGAATTTGAGCAAGACGAAGAGTCAGATAATGAGTCAAGCACGAGTCTGCACACTTTTCTGATGGCTCGACCGAGGTACAAAATTTACTTAACGCTAAATTTTTTAAAATTATTGCATGTTTAGATAAAAAAATATCTGCATCTGAAACTAGGATTGACCTCTTCCTTAAGAAAAATCAAGATCTTAAGGAGCAAATTATGATATGTAAATCACTTGAACAAACTTAACTTGAAAAATCTATTCAACTTGGAAACCATGAAAAGGAAAATTCCACCTTAAAAGGTGAAGTTTAAAACCTTAAGGATTTACTAGAAACTTTCACAATAAGATCCAAGAATCTTGACCTAATTCTTGGATCTCAAAATGGAGTATACAACAAATTCAAAATTGGATATAAATCAAGATCAACTAACAGATCTTTTATCTCCTTTCCCACCCACGAAAGAACTAGAGAAAAGTATGGGTCCGAAAGCTTACCTAACAAAGCAAGTAGGGCAAAATCATTACTGTATCCCTAAAAAGGACATTCACTACATCAACCCAAATCACCCAACAAATGATTCGGGGGAGGCTCCAAACTAATTGACACCTCAAAACTAACCTTACCCCTTAGGGTACTTAGGAATTGATAATTCAGGACTAAGTCTTAACTTGAAAAGTTTAAGGACTAGTACTAAGTTTTCTAGGTACAGCTAAATTGGAAAGTTCTGACTAGAGACATGGTTACTTCTAATGATGTCCAGGTGACTTACCACGCTTAGGAGCTTATCCATGAAAGCTTGCTCGGGGAGCCCAAAGCTATACTTAAGCTAACTCAAGTTAAGTTTACTCCTAACAATTTGACTTAACATCAACTCACAAAATTATACGACTACCTTGGTTGAAACTTTAGACCGGGTGAGATGATTAGAGACAACAAATTCAAATTCTTATTTATTAAAACTTTAATTCAATTTTAACCTAATTAAAAATCTACTTTAATTTAATTTTAACCTAATTAAAATTCTAGTTCAATTCAATTTTAACCTAACTAAAATCCTACTTTAATTCAGTTTAACCCAATCAAAAATCCAATTTCAACCTTAATTAAAATTTTTGAACACTAACTTTAATTGTTTTTTAACTTAAAAATAATTCCAAAATGTAACTTCATTTTTTAAATTAAAAATAATTTCAAAATTTAACTTCATTTTTTTAACTTAAAAATAATTTCAAAATTTAAGTTCATTTTTTAAAATTAAAATTAATTTTAAATTTTAACTTTAATCATTTTAAACTTAATTAATTTTCTTTAACTTTAGTCCTTAATCAAAAACTTAAAACCTTAACATTAATTAATCTTAATTGAGATCTTCAATTAATTTTAAAACCTTAGTGTAATTAATTTCACATAGTCAAAATTTCAACCTTGATTTAAAAAAAATAATTAAAAGCTTAATTTCATTTAAAATTATTTTTGTAATTTCATAACTTCAACTTAATTAAATTCTTTTAATTTTATTAAAAATTTTAATTAATTAAGCTTCTACGCAAAATTTAACTTTAATTTCAATCTTTAATTGATTTTAACTTAATGAATTTCAACATTAATTAATGATTAAGTGTTGAAAACCTTGATTTCAATTAAGTTCATTAAGTTTAAATGAGAATTTTTAATCCTTGAACCTAATTAAGATTCTCCATAAGATTTAACCTTGCTTTTACCTTGATTCAAAATTGAACTTAATTGTTTCTCAACTCAACCTTTAACGTAATCAAAATTTTCACCTAATCTTAATTCTTGAAATAACTTCAATCGTTCCTTAATTAATGAAATAGAAAAAAAAAACCCGCAAACGAAGGCGCCTAAGCTTAGCTGAGGCGCATCCCATGAACAACAGAGAGAATCCTACCCAAATAACCTAAGGCACCTCAGAATCAAACTGAGGTGTCTCACTTGATAACTATGGCACCTCAAGACTAAACTGAGGTGCCTTAGTTCACAAAAATGCAAAAAATCGGCCAAACCCTTATTTTTTCCGCTGAAACCCTCGATTCCTCACTTTCTCTTCTTCTCCGTCGATGAAGGCGCCTTTCCAGCCAGAACACTTGCCAAAACCTCAATCATAGCTCTCCAAAATGCCTCCTAGGTAAATTCTAACCCTTAGATTAGTTTTCTTCAAACCTATTCTTAATATATTGCTTGTTTCTTACAATTATCTACGGATTGGTTGTTGTATGATTAAATAGGATTGGTTGTTGTATGATTAAATAGGAAGAAGCAGATCCTAAATCCACCAACCACTAGCATGAGGGATGCACCCTCAATGGACAGTAGATACCCCACTGAGCGACTAAGACTTAGGCATTTAGAACATACCTTTATCCCCCTTTAGGCTGGATGGCTAGCTAAATCAATCCTACTTCAATAGTTACTGTTTAGAGCTAGTTGCGATTTTTTAGTACTATATGTGGGAATGTAGAGAGCGATAGAGGGGAGTGGGGGGGGGGGGGGGGGGGGGGGGGGGGGATATCACGTTCGAAAAACTCTTCGAATTCATAAAAGTAAACAAGTAGGCAACAGAAAAAATAAAGCGCTGATACATTTATCTTTACTTGGTTCGGAGTCTTGTGACATCTCCTACTCCAAGGTCCACGTCCTTGACTATTTACTTTGGACAATTCTATAATTCATAAAGATGTAGTACAAATTTCAAGTACAATGCAAGTAAGAGTAAATACAAAGTATACCAACAATAGAAAGTAAGAAGAGTTGAAGTGCACTTTGTCGAAGCGGCGTTTTGGCGTTGATGAATCGTTTCGGCGCAACACACGAAAGGACAAGTGATGTAGAAAGTGTTGAGGCAATCAGCCCAAGGATGATCGGGAAGATCATGGTTTTGATGTGTGTGTGCCAATATGTTTAAGGTTAGGGTGTTATCTTGTTATGTGATATGTGTGATTGAGTTTGCAAGACTTAAAAAATCACACATGGAGGACCTATCCAAGGGACGAGAGCCGAGGGAGGAGGACTCCAAGGGTAAGCCAAGAAGTAGACTTCAAAGGGCACACGTGAAGGATGGCATGGAGGCAAGCCAAGGGAAGGCTTGTGTGCGCATCCGAGGGACGATAGCAGTTGGAAGAAGACTTCAAGGGGCAAGCCAAGGGAGTGTACCTGAAGGCACATGTGAAGAAGGGTTGTTGAAGTGAGGATGAGTGTTTGTATAGGCGGGGCAGTCGACTGGTAGAAAGGCAGTCGACTGCAAGCCCAAACAGAAACTCACAGAAGGTTTCAGACCCGAGACCAGTCGACTGCTCCAGGGGCAGTCGACTGGTAACCCTGAAATATAGCCATTGAGTTAGCCATTGGCTAACAATTAAGGCTAGACCAGTCGACTGCCCTGTGCCCCAGGGGCAGTCGACTGGTGTCGGGCTGAACAACTCGTGGAGTTGTCCTTTCCTCTTATTTAAAGGGGACTTTTTGGCACGAGGTAGGTACGGTTCTTTACTGTACCAAAGTGCTGCTAGTGCCCAAAGTCATCAGTTCATCCTCTCACCTTCTATTCTATCTTGTAAAGAGGAAGAAGACAACCTTGTAAAGGTTTTCTCCACCTTGAAGGAGATTTTTCATAGTGGAGGTGGTGTACTCGTGTGGATCCTTGGATTAGTCACCTTTCGGAGTGGATATCAAGTAAATTCTCCTTGTTAGCATTGAATTTCATATTTTTCATTATATTTTTTGTATTGTACTAACCCTCTTATAGAGAGAATTCAAGAAAAGCGCTATTCACCCCCCCCCCTCTAGCAAGCGCCACGATCTAACAGAAAGTTATTCTGAGTCTCTGGTGGAAAACCCTTTATATAGAGTTGTATGGACACCCGTGTGCCTATACGGGTGCTCGTGATGCTGTGATCTAGTAGCGACCTCATTCTTGCTTGGTCCAAGTTCTATCCTTACTCGGGCGCTTGACTGCTTCTCAGGTGCCTATGTTGCTGACGTGGAGGCTCCACTTAGCGTGCACTAACTTAGCCAAGCCATGGCTGAGTCATAGGTACACGGGCGCCCGAGTCCCTCTCGGCTGCCTGAGAGCCACCAGTCGCCGGTTCGCTTAGTTGCAACACAAGATTAATCCAACAAATAATATGCAAAGGAAAATACATGCAAACAACCATTGCTGTATGATCCTGACTTTCATGTTTCAACTGAAATCCTAGGTCAGACTGACGCCTACTATTTCTATGGGATTGGTGGCGTCGATAGGGGATGAATATCGACTCATATTCTTTTCGTCGGAACTTCGTCGTCCATTCATTCGTTCTTGCTATCAGAGTGTTAGTATGTAGCAGAATATTAAATAAGAAAAACACATAGCAATAACAAGTGGGATTTTTCTTGGTTCCCAACCCCCAGGGTCAGTACGTCTAAGGCCTAATCACGACAAGCGCCCGTGCACAAGTGGTCACTTTTATGAAAGTTTTTCGGAGGTGGAGTAACCCGTCTTATAGTTTGAATACAAGAAAAAATAGTGTTGGGGCAATCGACCCTGAGATGATCTGGAGGATCATGATATTTTGATGTGTGAGCAATATGGTTAAGTTAGGATGTGTGTTGTTCTCATATGCGTACATGAGTGTGCAGGTGTACAGGTACATATGGATTTGGTTGATGTCTTCAGGTGAAGGATGACATGAAGATAAGCTGGAGGCTTACGTGTGCATCCGAGGGACCATTGTGTTAGTGATATGAGAAAATGTCCTAAGGCAATCGCCTTATGATTGTAATCATTTATTTTAATAAATGAATATTCACTATTTGAGTATACATGTTTATATATTTGATTGAGATCTTAAACTCATTTACTGAATGTCCGCAATACAATTCACAGCATGAGAGAATTTGTGATGAATTCACAACTAGTGATTATCTCTACATGTGCAATTGTGAAGTATTGAAATTGTCCCTAGTCGATGAATTGATAAATACGGACACTATCAATTCTGTTGAGACTAGCATGGGTTATTCTCTAATCAGCTGATTCTCACTAGCTGGTGACATTGGGATGTCCGGAGATAAACATGAATGCTAGTTAAGGGAACTAGTTCATTGGAGTGACTGGCTGTAAAACTTCATATGGTAGTCTACATATAGATATGTCAGTGAAGTTCTTACTGCAGCTTAAGTGTGATGTTCCTTTGACTTGCGGTGTTCAAGTCATCTTGGTCATGGAGACTTATACTTTGACATCTTAAGCAAGCATCTCCAAGGAGGTGTGGACCCAGGATGATTGGGTATAAGCCGAAGTGCCCGAAGATGTTTGAACAGCCTACAAAGGATTCACCACTCCTTGCGAGGAGATGTATACCCAAGGCCTATCGTCGGATTGTTACTCGAAGCCTCTGGCCAGAGCATGACATGTTCAGAGTATGAATCTCTTAAATACATGAGAGTAATTAGAATCCGTAGGACGAGAAAACATTACTTGGGCTAGGTGTGACGTAGTCAGCCTAGTAGGGATTGACACACATAGACCATGTCCTGAACCAAGTGGGTATAAGATGGTGAAGGGAATGAGGCACGATTCATTAAAGCTGCTGAAGGGTTTAAAATAGTTTCTGAGGTCAACCGTTGATCTTTTGATTACTTAGGGATCATGATGTACTACTAGGTGCCACTCATGATCGTTCTATAACTGGTTAATTATAGACGACCAACATAAATCGAAAGCCTATTTAGTCACACGCACTACGAGTAATCTGAGGGATTTAAAATGAGTTAAAAATTAGATTTTTCCAATCAAGAGAGATTAGGTTTGGTTGAGCCAAACGATAAGTCGAATCTGAATTTTTCAGAGACGCATCGGAAGCGTAAAATGGCTAAGTCTTTTGAAGACTTAATAGATGAATTAAATGAGTTTAATTCATTGGGGCGTGGCTTGGATGGGCCGGCCAAAGAGGGTCTCCACCCTCTTTGCTTGGCCGGCCACAACAAAGGGAGAGAACCAAGTTTTGGTTCAATTTATAAAATAAACCAAGTGTGGTTTGTTTTATAAAATTATGGATGATATAAATTTTTATATAATAAACCAAGGTTTGGTTTATTTTTCATGGAAATTAAAATGAATCATGGAATGGTTTATTTTATTTTATAAAATCAATCATGAATTGATTTACCATGATAAGAAAATTTATTCCATAAGAAAAAAGGAGACTTGGTCGATTTTTTATCATGAATTAAAATATGATTTTAACCATGGAATAAGTCATAGAAAATTTATTCCATAAGAAAAAAGAGACTTGGCGGTTGAGAGACCACTATATAAAGGACCCAAGGCAAGGCTTGGAAATCAATCCAAGTATTCTTGTCTGGGCTCTCTCCCTCTCCTCCCTTCTTTCTCTTGGCCGGCCACAAGGCTCTTCTCCCTCCTTCTTGCCGTGAGCACAAGGAGAAGCACCGAGGCGACAAAGTTCTTCCGTTGGGACGATCTTCCTCTCCGGCCATTATCACCTTGGGATTGGGCGCAAGTCATCTTCCTCATTCTCGCCGGAATTGTGATTCCGGCCAACCTTGGTAGTGAGTTTTTCCGATGTGATTACTTCTCTCTTGGTTTTCTTGTAGCGTTCTCGGAGAATCTAGTAGTTCTCGAGAACACGAAACTCGTGGCTTTGCGAAGTCATCCCGAAGATACTCGGCGTGGACGCGAATAGAGGCGGAGCTTCCGAGGGACGCTAACGGTTGGATCTCGTCCCCTTCGAGTTACGCGCGGTAATACGTAAATTAGTTTACGTTTCTGCAAAATTTTAAATATATGATCATGTCTACACAAGATAAAGTTGTATGCTTAGATGTGTGGTTAAATAATTTGAGAAATTATTTATGCTAAACCTTCCGCTGTACGTAATTAATTTTAAAATTACGAACCCGCATCCATGTCAACATGCACCCGGTCCCAACACATTGGATAGCAGGGATGATGAGCCGAGGGACGCGGACTTCGAGACATACGTGAAGGATGACATGGAGGCAAGCTGGAGGCTTGTGTGCGCATCCGAGGGACGAGGGTCAAAGATGAAGAGGGCATGAAGGCAACAGTCAAGGCTGCTGGAGAAGAGTCAACTGAGTTGTGAGGGTCTGAGTATGTGTGTTTATACTCAGGGGTTAAGCCGGGAGGGTTTGAGTGCGGAGAGACTTGTACTCGGGAGTAAAACCCTATGCTTAAGTGTGTCCAGTCGACTGGCCCATGGGCAGTCGACTGGTATAGGCTGAAACAGGCTGGCAGATTCGAACGTTGTGCTATAACGGTCGAATCTGAGTTGGACCAGTTGACTACCCCAGGGGCAGTCGACTGGTAGCAACTGTTTCAGATTCGAGCCCTATTTAAAGGGGCTCGTTTCCTACTAGTTCGTTTGACGAAACTTGCTTGGGTAAAGTAAGTTAGTAGTCTACTGTGTTCAGAGAAGCGTCCGAAGTGTTGTGGCGAGGCTTCTCTACCCACAAGGAGCGATAGATCTAGCCGGAGGTTATCCGGGGGTTGATCCACCAACGGATTCTTGGATTAGTCACCCGACCGGGGTGGATACCAAGTAAATCAGGTTGTTAGCATTGTTTTATTTCTTATTTACTTTGCATATTATTGTTTCCGCTGCGCTAACGTCTTTGTAGAGATCAAAACGACAACAAAGTGCTATTCACCCCCCCCCTCTAGCACGCCAAGACGATCTATCAGTTGGTATCAGAGCTAGGACCGCTCTTGATTGGAATAACCGCCAAGGGAGCAAAGCAAAGCTAGAGGGAATGATGGAGGATAAGCTAGGGGACGATATAAACTCACCACCACCATACGAGCATGAAGATTTTGAGTATTGGAGAGCTAGGATGAAGATGTGGCTCGACATGGATTGGGAGTGCGTAATGGTGATAGAAGAGCCATTTGAGACCCCTAAGGACAAGCATGGAAAGAAGCTCCGACCTAGGTATTGGACCAAGGAGCAACAAGAACAAGCAAGGGCCAATGAGAAGGTAATCAATATTTTGGTTAATATCTTTCCTACTAATATTTTGGGTGATGTAGGGAATTATAAAAATGCATATAAGTTGTGGAATAAATTGGAAAAGTGTCGTAAGAACCCTACACAAACTCAAGGAGCAGAGGAGCCCGAAGAAATAAGCTCAAGTGTCCAAGAAAACCAAAGAGAAGGAGAATTATCAAGTGATGAGGAGGAATCAAGTGAAAAAGTGTCCTATTCGTCAGCAGAAAAAAAAGAAGTATCAATATCAAGAATTGAGGGGGAGGAGAGACCCTCATCCCCACTAGAGCGAGAGAAGACTCCCACCTCCACCAAAGCTAAATCAAGAGACCATATTATATGCTTTGGTTGCAATAAAAAGGGGTACTACAAGGACAAGTGCACACTAGGTAAAAAGGAGGTAACTTCTAAGCCCAAATCCATTCCATTTAAATCTAATATGGGTTGTAGGAATGAGGAAGCTCAAAACAAAAGAAAGAGAATTCAATGTTTCACATGCGGAGAGCTCGGGCATTATCATACAAAATGTCTAAGAAGTAGAGAGCTTAAGAAGATGGAGCACCTTAGGAAATGGGAAAAAGGAGAAAGGAAAAGGAGCACTCATCAAGGGGGAGCTCCAAGGGTATGCGAGGTAACCTCTGACTCTACTTATGCTTCAAATTTGTCCATGAATGCTCAAAATGTTCGTTTGAATGATAGAATTGACAACAAGTGTGTGCCCATGCGTGTTTTTGGTTTTAAATATCATGATAGAAATATAAACAATTTTGTATGCCAAAACATCAAAAATTCTATGATGCATGATAAATCTAGGATATCTAGGAATAAGGACCAAGACATAAACTCTAAGAAAGGGAGAAATATGTCCAGAAAAATAGGTAGACCTAGAAATGATCAAACTAGATCTAGTGATCCTAAGGTTAGGAAGTTAGAAAAGGAAAATCAAGTGTTGAGAGCAAAACTTGATCAGTTAGAAAGAAACCTAGGAAGAGTCATTCAAGGGTCCAAAAGATTGAACATGATATCAAAGGACCAAAATCATAGGAACGGTAGGTCGGGTTTAGGATACCACCCTAGGAGGGCTAATGTTCATAAAATGGTATATTCAAGGATGCCCTACAACTATGGTAGAGAAAAAGTCAAAAATGGCAAGGAAAAGCCATTTTAAAGGAAAAGAGAAGAAATTGACCAAGAAAAAGGTCTATAGGGTTAAGAGAGTGATAGTGGAAGGTCAAGAAGCATCGGAGGAGCACCGGTGTGGTCTTGCCTTTGTAGAAGAGTTACCTAGGAAGGAAATTAGGGCTAGGAGCTCAAGGGAAAGCTCTGGAAGTCAAAATGGGTTTCATGGTCAATGGATTTCAGGTGGTTTCCTTTTAGGAGATTGAAGAGAACTATAGAGTGTGCCAAGAGGTTCAAAAGGCTAAGGTTTGTCTTAATCCTAGAAAATTTGCACACTAAAGGGAAAATTGTGGAGTAGAAGGTGAAATTGGGATGTTAATTGAAACAAATCGATTTTAGTGTCTAAATACCGTATAACTTGATGCTATGAATGAATTATGGATGAGTATGGGTAGAAGCATCAAGGTGAGGTCCAAATTAGAACGTTTGGGAAAGGTTTCATAATACATTTTAGAGAAACTCAAAGTTTGTACCAATCTTGGGATTTGGGATAACGTTGACTGAAATTATATTTTTTCCAAGTAAATATAGGATCCACGAATCTCCCCACAAGAATTCATAATTTTTGGAAATTTGTGGAATTAGTTAGACATTTCTGAAGTTCGGATTGGTAATCTGAAAATCAGAAACCAGTCGACTGCCATGAGGGCAGTCGACTGCGAAAATCCACAGAATGTAATTACACTTTGGCCCAGTCAACTGCCCCAGGGGCAGTCGACTGGTACGCAGGTTTTATAAAAGACAAGGGCGCGCCGGGGAAAGCCAAACTCTAGGGTTTTGGCGATTTCCCGGCGACCTTCACCTCTCCTAAGCTCCTCCTTCGATCTTAAGCCCCTCCAAGCCCTAAAAATCCTTCCTAAGTCATCCTCCAATCTCGATCTACTTCTAGGGTTTGTTGAAACCTCTCTTCTTCAAGCCACACTCTCAAAATCAAGTAATCATGAGGAGAATGAAAAGATATTGCGTTTTAAGGTTTATTTTTCTCGGTTAAACCATATTTTGGCACTAACATGGTATTTTCGCATGATTCTTTGATGTTTTTCCTGTTTGGGGGGGGGGGGGGGTTGTCTTGACATGCATGGGTATGTATGGTATTTAGAATGACCTCTAAGAGACCTAGGGGTGAGGGATCATCCCGACAAGGTCAGGGGGAGTCCAGGTTTAGGTCCCTGGAGTGTAAGAAGCGTTTTGAAGAGAATGAATTTGTAGTAATGAATTGCAGATATCTGAACAAGATTTTCTTTCAAGAAAAGTCCCCTCAGTTAGCTGAAATGATCACTCATTTTCAGCTGGATCAGCTGGTTTACTGCCAGCATGACATAGATATTGACTTGTGTATAGAGTTTTATGCAAATTTGACCTGTATTGACTCTGATAGCAATTTGTATGAGTCTCGAGTTGCTGGTGTTCATATTCCCTTCTCTGTCATGGGTTTAGCTGGGTTCCTACAGTGTAGGGCGTCCAACAATGCATCTGTTTACTTTCCTACTGTTGTTAAACCCTTAGAGTTTCCTGGAGTCACAATTGATCAGATTCACATGCATTATTTTAGGAGACATAGGAATGACTCAAAGCGTCTTTTTGATGCTAAACCCATGAGACCGTTTAGTCATGTCTTGTATAAGGTCGTCGTTGAGTGCATCTTGTCTATTGTCACCAAGGGGAGGTCTAAGGTCAGACTCCCACATTTGGTGATGATGTATGCTTTAGAGAGGAGGTTGGACATTGATGTCTCCCTACAAGTCTTTAGTGCCATCTGTCATTCTTCCCATAGTGTCAATGGGAAGATATATATACCCTTCTGCCACATCCTGATCGAGTTTCTTCATTTACGTTTTGGTATCCATGTCGGTAGAGGTCAGGTTAGACACCTGTCAAAGGACTATGATCAGATTGACACACGCCAATTGTCCTTGGCAGGTATTAAGTGTAGACAGGGGACATTTGTTTGGAGGGAGCGCCCGGAGGCCGCTGACGCAGATGAGGAGCCCGCCGAGCTGGTCACACGTGCAAAGTTCACCCAGCTTCGATCAGATTTCCACTAGCTCCGTAAGGATGTTCACACCATCCAGGGGGTGTCCAGAGTCTCCAGCAGAGCCAGACATCGACTCAGAGGGAGGTGCACGGCCTCACAGAGTTCTGCCAGGGATTCATGACCAGGCAAGAGAACATGTATGAGATGATGCAGCGGTGGCAGTTAGCTTATCAGGGTCCTCCTCCTCCTCCTCCTTCAGGCGACGAGATGTAGTCAATTTGACTTGGTGGTTTCAGTGTTGAGAGTGGTATCATTAGTTGATGTATTATGCCTCTCAAACACTTTCTAGTTTGCGGATTGTATTTATTTGGATGACTTCAGGGCATTGGCCCTAGATACTCTGTCAGGCCTTATGTCATGGCCATTTATGTCTTTCTTGTATGAAACACCTAGGTATTACTTTAGTTTACAGATTTATGACATGTGACTTGCTTTATTACTTTTCTATTAGCTTATTGAAATTTCACCATGACTAGATGCTGTTTTGAAACTACTTGGAAATTTTTAAGTGTTAATGGAGGTTGCTTTTGTGATCCTTGTATATGTGCTCATGATATGGTTTTTGAAATTTTATGTTGTTATGTTATCTAATATGGTTTGGTTGGAAATCAAATAATGGTTTTATATATAGAAGGGATGATTATTTGGACTCAAGAGAAAATGAGGGGGAGTTCTTGTCAAAATAAAAATATATATATGAAAAAGGGAGTTTGGGAATCATTTTAAATGTCAAATGGAGTTGATAAAGAATGACACATATAGGATACCATGATTAGAAGTTAATATTGATACAAAAGTGACATTGTTTGAGAAGTTTTGAGTTTGTATCAAAAGTCAAGCACGGTTGATGTTTTTCATGTACCAAATTTTTCTAGGGTAGAGAATACCTTAACAATCGTGCTTGCAAAGTTCCACATTTTTTTCAGATTTTCTGGAATTTTTTATTCGTTTCTGAATTTCGGCTGAAATTCTGAAAACTGTGTATCAGTCGACTGGTAGTATGGGCAGAATGGGATTTTGTGATTTTTGAGGGGTTTTTCAGAAATCTGGTTAAGTTCTATTTGGCACCAAGGGTAGGGTTGCTTGGAGCAATCTTTTTGATGGTGTCAAAGGGGGAGAATTTGAGTGTTAAGTTGGGTTTGGGTTGAAACTTAACTTAGGTTTGGTTATAAGACTTTAGAGTTAAGTTGGGAGAACTTAACTTGAGATTAACAATAAGAATTGAAATTTGGAGAAAACATAGGTTAAGGGGGAGGTTGCCTCTTGTGTGATATGCTTGAATTTCAATTGCTTTTGCTATTGTTATTGCTATATGTTTACCTAACTTAACATATTGCCACACATCAAAAAGGGGGAGATTGTTGGGGTAATCGGCCCTGAGATGATCTGGAGGATCATGATATTTTGATGTGTGGGCAATATGGTTAAGTTAGGATGTGTGTTGTTCTCATATGTGTACATGAGTGTGCAGGTGTGCAGGTACATATGGACTTGGTTGATGTCTTCAGGTGAAGGATGGCATGGAGGTAAGTTGGAGACTTACGTGTGCATCCGAGGGACCATTGGATAGCAGGGATGATGAGCCGAGGGACGCGGACTTCGAGGCGTACGTGAAGGATGGCATGGAGGCAAGCTAGAGGCTTGCCTGCGCATCCAAGGGACGAGGGCCAAAGATAAAGAGGGCGTGAAGGCAATAGTCAAGGCTGCTGGAGAAGAGTCAACTGAGTTGTGAGGGTCTAAGTATGTGTGTTTATACTCAGGGGTTAAGCCGGGAGGGTTTGAGTGCGGAGAGACTTGTACTCGGGAATAAAACCCTAGGCTTAAGTGTGTCACAGTTGACTGGCCTATGGGCAGTCGACTGGTATAGGCTGAAACAGGCTGGCAGATTCGAACGTTGTGCTGTAACGGTCGAATAGGGCAGTCGACTGGTAGCGACTGTTTCAAATTCGAGCCCTATTTAAAGGGGCTCGTTTCCTACTAGCTTGTTTGACGAAACTTGATTGGGTAAAGTAAGTTAGTAGTCTACTGTGATCAGAGAAGCGTCCGAAGTGTTGTGGCGAGGTTTCTCCACCCATAAGGAGCGACAGATCTAGCCGGAGATTATCCGGGGGTTGATCCACCGACGGATTCTTGGATTAGTCACCCGACCGGGGTGGATACCAAGTAAATCAGGTTGTTAGCATTGTTTTATTTCTTATTTACTTTGCATATTATTGTTTCCGCTGCGCTAATGACTTTGTAGAGATCAAAACGACAATAAAGTGTTATTCACCCCCCCCTCTCCTCTAGCACGCCAAGACGATCCATCAGAACGCAACCGGTATACCTGAAACATTTAAAATATTTAATTATCATCAAGAATATACGCCTGAAATGAAATCATTTCAAGCCCACGTTGGGCCTGAAATGAAATCATTTTAGGCCCAACGTGGGCCTGAAATGAGTTCACTTCAGGCCCTCGATAAGCTTGAAATGATTTTATTTCAGGCCTACCGAGGGCCTGAAGTGAAATCATTTTAGGCCCTCGGTAGGCTTGAAATGAAATCACTGAAATGGATCGAAATTAAATCATTTCAGGGCATCTTTATCCCTGTTTTATCTTCTTATAGTTAGTGTTTACAATTCATAACTACAAGTGTTACATGAGAATTTAAAAACTTGCGATGTTGAATCTCAACTTTCAAATATATTCATTAAAATTCCACGGATATGCTGTAATTCTTGTATGTCCAAGAAAATACTAAAGGGAGACTCTTTAATCTTCGCAATGTGTTGACCATTTAAAATTTGAAATGCTTTAAAAAAAATTGTTAAAGTGGCCTAAAACACTGCACCAATGTTATTTTTGTCTAAAGTCATCTAAAGCCTACAGGTTGTATACATTACAAATTTATTAAAAACTAAACCCAAACATGATATATTTGCAAAATCAATATAAACATGCGCAGATACTATGCTGTATTGACCTAAGACTATCACTAACATATCTTGGTGGATAATGCCAAAGAAGAAGAGGTTGAAACACCCATCAACCTTTTTCTGCCATTATAAAAAAAACAGTGCAAAAACACCAACCCCTACTTTCGAGAGTGCCGATCAGTGTGGACTTCCACGCAAAGACTTAAAGCAGCCTCAGGGACACACAGACAGACTTCCCTAGGATTTTGGTTGGGGGGAGAGATTGGGGGATGAGCTCGCGACTATAGAACAGCTAAAGCACCCACAATGTCCTTCAACTTCGACAATAACAATTAGGTTGCTGCGTTGAGAGAGAAAGGAGAAAAATTCGACTTCCTAAGACACCCGAACCATAAAATATTATTTTAATTTGAAAAATCTGAAAAAGTGATTCGGATGTCTCAAAATTGTTAACTGAGAAAGACAATCTTGGCGGGAAGGGTATAAGAGGAAGACCACATTATTTGATGCGCCCTTTAGTAAAAAGGAAATCTTAGCACGCCTTTTAATAATTAGGAATTCTCAGGTGCACCGTTTGGTAAAAAGCCGTTATCTCTTTATATCTTTTCTTTATCTTTCTCTCTATTTTATATTATTACTTTATTATTTATTAGTATTATATTTTTTAAATATATATTTTTTATTTTACTTTATTTATTTTCTTTTATTTTTTTGTTTAATTTTATATATTAAGCTAATGTCTAATCTAATTTTAGATCCTAAAAAACTAACATAGGGTTTGATATCTTGGGATATCAAATCTAACATGGTTTGATATTTATCCCCTTTTTAAATAACATTTTAAAATATAAAATCATCTTTTAGTAATTTTTTGATGATATCTAATCTATCTTAATTTTCACATATAAATTTTATTTTAATTTTAATTTTATATATTTCTAATATATACAATTCTAGGAACATTTTATTTTGTTTATATTTTTCGATATTTTACATTTTCAGACTCAAAAAGGATATGAAATAAATTAATTTCAAGCTTAAAGAGGGCCTAAATCAAATCATTTCAGATCCTCTTTGAACATGATATGACGATCATATTAGACCCTTTTTATCCCTACTTATTACAATTCGTGTTTAAAATTTATAACTAAAAGATATAACTAAGAAACTAAAAGTTTGCAAAGGTTAGGCAATGAACTTGCAACTACAACATAGCTATCACTTTTCAACAAAGAAAAATAAATTATCTACGCTGAGAGATAAATGAGAAAAAAAATACCTATATTTAAATCTTTATATATATTATTTTAAAATCAAAATTATAAAAAAATAGTCCAGATATCTCGAAAATATAACTATAAAATAGGCATGTTGACGAGAGATATAAGAAGAATAATATAATTTTTTATACATCCTTTGATTAAAAAAAAACTGTAAAACATTTTTTGATAAATATATTTTCTCATGTATGTCGTTTGATACCAAGCCAAATAACACCCGTTCATCTACAGTAAAATATAAATAAATAAATTATGAAAAATATTTTTCTCAATGATCTGGTCAAATACAAATAGATAAAAAAACATTTTTGTTATCCTTTGTACAGAAAAGACAAACACTTAACAAACATTCTACATTTGTTGAAACTTAACTTAAAATCTATTGGAAACACACATTAAATTGATCATGATTTTTTTTTTGTTATTTTCCATAGAAAAAGTAGACAAAATATGTACTAAAACACTATAAACGTACACTGAAATTGAAACATCGAATTCATCTTAAAATGTCAACTTACTTGAAATTGGATTCATGGGCTGTTTTTGATATACCTGATTATATTTCCTCATTACTTTTAAAACCTACATTACGAAGCTTGCACGTTATACCATATCAATGGGTCACCGGGACTGCACTTCTGAAACCACACTTCCCCGTGGACAAACTGTGACGATTGTGCTTCCATTAACCTTGAAATTTCCAAGCTGATCTGCTGAGGCCTTCTTTAAGTAGGAGCCATCGCAACGACTGTCTGCCATATTCATCTGCTGAATTAGAGACCGCTTGATACGACCAGGAGGTGTTTCAGTGATTCCGGCAAGATACACGTCAGAAGTGAAATCAAATTTAAGTTTGGAGATGGGAGTGTTTGACTTCTTCAAATCGTCTTCTTGTAGGATATCTCCTATCCTAGATAAAATCTTGAATGACAAACTGACAAGAACCCTTGAGTAGGCTTCCACAATTGCATGCCCAATATCCTGCCATGAAAAGGTAAATTTTTAAAACACAAAAGGATTCATTATCATGAGTATTTCATAGCATAAATAGAATAACAAATATGAAGTTTAGTTTGATCATATCCCTAGATGAAGATTGAAGGGCTTCCAAGTGCACAAAGAAATGCCATGCAGTTAATTATGTGATAGAAAAACTCATCACCTTGTTGTATTGAACCTTGGTGACATCAATAAAAGAATGAGGGAGGTTTGGAAATCTGATCTTCAAAAGGCGCAACAGTGCTTCAGTCCTCTCCAGATAGACTGCAATCTTCTTGATTTCAGATCCATGTTCTTTGACAAAGGACCATGGGTATCGGATTGGTGACTTTTTCACAGTTTCATGTGACATTTGCTGTTTCCAGACAAAGATTGCCCCTTCTAAACGGTTTATTGTGTTAAGTATAAAGTGCTCAGTCTCCATATTTAGAGAAACAAATATTTCCTCAACAGGAATAGACTCTGCAGCTATACCATAGTAGATGTCGACCCCCAAACTAGCTTTTCCTGACTGCTTTAATAGAAATCCCAAAAGCAAAATACACAAAGTTACATAACAACCAAAAAATGATAAACCAGAGGCATCGTTTTACAACTGGCAATGGAAATAACTAAAAATGTTTGCTTGCCTTTGGAAGAGCATCTTTTACCGAAAGGGGAATTGGCATTTGAGTCAAAACCTGTTCATTAATGTCTTTCGCAGCCTTGAGGACTTGGTAGACAAATTTACCCAGGAAACCAAGTTTTCTCCTCTCAGAAGGGGAAAGTCCAGACTCCGGAGTGCAAGGAGATGGAATCCACCATTTCTTGCTGTTTCTCGTCGCATTATTACTGCCATCTTCATTTGCTCTGCTACCTAATTCAGCATACCAAAACTCAGGGTTCACCATTGAATCCAACATTTCCTGCAAGTATGTCATGCTTCAATCAGAAACCAAGAAAGTAGTTTTAGAAAAAAAAAAAGGATGAAGAAGTTTGAGTGATCTTATATATGTACTTGCAAATTCCAAATGTCTGATAATAAAATGAACAAGAGGTAGCTTACAATCAGCATTGAATCTAATTTCTTGAGAGCGGGGAGAGTCAAATGAACATCAGATCGAGATTTTGGAGTCATTATCTGCAAGAGGCATAGAGAGAATAAAATCTGTTGATTTTAATGCATAAATCTAAAAGGAGTTGGTCATCAACATTGCACCTCTAATATCCGGCCATTAGCACCGCACTGCTTTGCAGGAACCAGCTCAACCATGTAGCTAGTAGGGGAAAGCAACCAGTCCATTTCTCTGTGCCATCTGTTTTTTCTTTCGTCAGATAATGGCTCCAATTTCCATAGCTCTCCGTATATTGATGCTAATAATATAACATCACTAAATAAATCAGAACCAGCAGATATTTCTAAACGTTGCTTCAAAACACTAGATTTTTCTTTCAGCCTAAAACAACTCATCTAAATTCATGCAACAATCTCATAGCCTAGAATTGACATTTGTGCATACACTATACCCTTAAATGCTTCCAGAGTGCCTGTAAGTTAAAGAACTATGACATCATGACACTTTCACAGAATTCAAGTGATGCAACAATCTGGTCCATCATTTAGGAAATTGAAGAATGTCCGATGAAGAACATCGGTACCTGCAAGATTGGTAATGGCATGGGACAATGCAAGAGCAGTACTTATCCCTTTGGTTCCCCCTGAAACATCTTCACCAAGAAGTAGCTTTGCAAACTTTTCCTTCATAGCTTCAACATCAGATATGTCCATTGAACACATAATAGGTGCCTTCCCTTTGATGCACAAATGATGCAAACTGTTAAAAGTATCCCAATCATCAAGCAAGTGATCTTCCTGCTTGCTTGAGGACAAGCACTGCGAAGAGAAGGAAGAGCCAAAACCATCTTTGCTGGAAGAACAGCTGGATGCATCTTCATCAAGGGAGTCCGTGGTTACAAATCCATCAGCACCACTTGTGGTACCACCAGCACTCTCATTGTCATAGGAGCAGCTGTTGAGGATGCAGCTCTCTAGGCCATTATATGTTGTCACCCCTACAGAAATGCATTCATCCTTCATGGTTCATATTTCATTGTGAATGTAATTTTGACAGAGTTATACCTCAAGCTACAGTGAAAAATAAATTGAAGCGAGAGACAGAGAGCCACGAATTATCATTTTGATTGGCCAGTTAATGATTTTGAAATCTTTTTAAGAAAGAATTACAAATGGACGAGAGAATGATAATCATATAGAAGAGCAAGGTTAGCATTCTTTAAATTGCCTTGATTATGGAGGTGTAGTAGCATATAATTGTGCAATATATCAGCCTCCAATTCTTATTTACCTGTATGAAATATGAAAACAAGAGATGATGATGTTGTAATAAGGCTCACATAGTTACATTGAGTTTGTGAAATAGTTTTACTAGTGCTACAAAACCAATCTAAGGTGATGTGGAGATGAAGTTTCTGTAACATAACGTCGTCTATGTTCTGAGCAAAAATTGAAGTGGATATAGATGACACAATTTATAAAGTAAATCCATCATCTGCCTTCAAAGAGAAAAAATGGCCAAAAGCCTAAAGGGCTCCTTGATTTTCAAAATCATTAGAAGGGAAAGTCCTATTTTCTTTATCTTTATTATTTCCAATATGTCCATCATAGTAATATTTATCCTGATTTATTGAAACGAGAACGATTGATTCACTTTTGCTAGTTTGATGTCAAACTCATCCTAATTCCAATTAAAATATATGTTAATTTTACTTTCAAATTTGCTAATCATTCCACGCGGAGTTATGATGGTTTTTGCCTCAATTTAGTAAAAAGTGGCTAATTTCACTGACATATTTCATTTTTATTAGTTTAACAAATCATATTACTCCATCAAGGTATGAATATTCTCTGGTAGAAAGTCAAAAGCTACAGGAGAAATTAGAATGGTTTTTTGCTTTAAATTAGTAAAAGTCGACAGATCAATGAGAAAAATCACTTTTCAGTGTATCAAGATAAAGAAGGGTTTAATGGACATATTAATTGTAACGGAGTACCCATTGATAATAATCAAAATAGAAGCATCCAGTCGAGATACCTTTAGAATTTCCTAAAAAAATCATCTTAGGAATTGCAATTCATCTTTATTTCTAGAGAGGAGTGCTAGGTATATATGAAATATAGAGACAAAAGGTTATCCACAATATTAATAGAAAGATTTATAAGTGGAGTAAAATCTCAACCAATCAGTCAATTGGTCAATATAGAGCACATATCCATATCAAATATGGTTCTTTTGTTTAACAGCCAACAATAATTACTCAAGAAGGTATAGATTGAGATGCAAGATCTGTATGGATCACATTGGCTATAACTTGCAGATCCGCAGGGCAAAACACGCAAACCTACAGTTTGCTGATCAAGGACAAAACTGAGACATATCAGCTTAGCCTGTGTTGGCAATTTGGGTCATAAAGAATCATACAGATCTGGAGAGCAATTGGAGCATAATAGAGGTGGCCAACTAATGCCAATCACGTGACCAACAAGCTATTGCTGTGTATAAAAGTAATGTCAACCTAGGGTACTGGTTCAATTATAAACAGCGAACCACAATTACTTAACAAAATAGATGATGCCTGCAAAGTCGTCTTCCAATGGAATAAGGAATGATAGGAAGTGGGCACAGTAGACATGGTTCCCACACTGACTTTTCACTTGCCTAGCAAACTGCACCGTCCACGTGATGGGTGCAGGAAAAAGGGCAAAAAGGAGGAAAGGAGAAAACATTGGGTCGCACACTAAATTACAAAGGCCAACTTACCCTGAAAGGGGGAGAATAAATACAAAAGCTAGAGATGAGGTGAAATGGGCCAAACTTCTAATCGTCAGTCCCAGTGATCGCAAGATCAACCTGCATTTACGGCTTAAGGGGGAGTAATGGAGTCCGCTCTCATCATTCAATGCGCGCATTATCTCCCCTCAGTCGGTGCTTTTTTACCTTCACTATCCCACATACCAAGGACATAGCAGTAACCTTCGCACAGCTATTAATTGGTTAACCTACCCTCTAAGAAAAGCAAAAGGGAAAGAAAAAGATAACTATTTGAAATTTGCAGAGTACAAATTTCTCGGTAAGATTCACAACTGTGATGAATACATCTGGAACAAAAAGAAGACAATAACCCTCAGGAAAAGGGAAAAAAGAAATCCTAGTTTTGCTGGTACCGAAACATACAAATGAGCAAGGAAAACTAGAAGAATAGAAACATACGGCCTTGCTCCTCGAAATCAAGGCTGATATCTTTGGTGCGACGGCGGCAACAAGCTAATCTCTTCATGGTATTTATTAATCACCTGCTTCAGCGGAAAATGGACAAACATTATGAACAGGATGCTAAAACAAGTGATAGGTTGAAGCAAGGTGCCGCAAATTAATATCACTTCCCTAAGAAGTAAGCAATGATCGCAAAACAATTGCAGAGGGCTCCACCTTGAATCTGAAGCAATTTATTTCTGTTTTTTTATCTTAATATCTTGCTTGTGTTACTGTCACCTTCCTATTGTGGGATTAGCTCATAAAAATAATAAAACATTCATCCAATCGCTTCAAAAAGTAAACAGGAAGTAGCAGTCCGGGAAATTTGAAACTTGAATCGGCCACGAGAACTTTTCAGGAGCAGATGAAGACAACGCCACATTGCAAAAGGTTAAAGTTAAAAAAAAACAGAAGAATAAGATAATTAAAAAAAAAGCTGAAAAGAGAGGAAAAGATTTCAAAATTACGGAAGCAAAAAAGTGAAAGCAGAGAACTTGAGGACCGAATCCCTTCAAATGATAGTATTTGCATTCCAAAAAGAAGACATGTCAAGTGTCAACGATCAGCGAAGAGAAGTTAAACATTTACCCAGAGAAAGAGAATACGCGGAGGTATAGCTTCTATTCGAAGATGGAGGCCAGATCTGCACCACAGGAGCAATCACAACAACAAAACGAGTCACGAAAACTCGCAGATGAAGATCTAAAGTCGAATCCGAGAGGGAAACTAACCTGAACTTGTGCCACTCGGCAATGCACTGCTCGTGAAGTTGTGCTACAGCGCCGCCGAGCGCGGAGTGGACGACGACGAAGAAGGAGTGGTTAGCGATGGTGGTGTAGAAATAAGATTTTGTGGGATGTTTTTAGTTTTTCTTTACAAATTTGGGTAAGAATAAAAGAACAGTGAGACCAGCAGAAGCGGCAGTGCGCCACTAGTAGTAGTTGCAGTCTGCCATCGCCACTCGGATATCGAAGAGAAAGAACAAAGCCCATCACTTCTTCCACGTATTATATTTCCCTCTTACAATATTATAACATAATCATAAAGGCCATTTTCCTATTCTACCAACATTCTTTTAATATTATTTAAATAAATTTTAAAATTAATATAAATTATCTCATTAAATATATTATTTTTACTAAAGAAACGTACACGCATTATGTATAATATAATATATAAATATACATAAATTTTATCTAATTTTAAGATAAATATTTATTTAGTTAAAAATTAAAATTTTAATTGTAAAATTTTAAAATATAATTTAAAATTAAAATTTTACATTATTTTTTATTTGATAAATTATTTTTTAATATTTTAATTTTGGATTAAATTTAATTTTTTTTAAGATTTATAATTATAAATTTATTTTTGAATCATTATGATTTTATTTTTTAAATTTTTAAAATTTAAAAGATAAGTAATTGAAATCACTAATAAATTTTAAAATTCTTTTCAATATGAGAAGAAGAAAGGATATTAAAATAATTTAATTTTGGACTTCACTCAAATAATTAATATTTAATTAATAAAGAATTTAGATTCTTAATTAAATAATAAAATATAATAAATTAATATAATAAAATAAAATTTATTTATTTATATTTAATCCGAGATTGATGGTATTAAATAATCTATCTTAGTCAATCAAATTAAATCAAATCAAATAGCATCATTTCAATCATGGACCTTATTTAATATAAATTCTTTATTCCTAATGATACGTAAAATGAAAAATGAAACACTAGTGTTTTTCTTTATTATATAATAATAATAATAATATTAATAATTTTTACATAATTACAATTCAGTTAGCGATTGCATCATGATGGGCCCACCCTGTGATAAAAACATCACAAAATCTATCCGTATTAGGGTGTCAATGGGCCCACTCCGTTCGACTTCTTTGTGGCGGGGCAAGCTCGGCCCATGATCGTTAGGGAACCAACGATGTCTTATATATTGTAAATATGCAAGGGTTTTTTTTGGTATTTGTCTTGTATATCTATATGGGGGGTTTGATATATATAGTGAATAATAGATTTTGATTGAGAGGTTAATAACAATGAAAATGATTATTGGATTTATGGTGTTTGGCATAGATACTGAAATGAGTATCATTCACTTAGGAAAAATCATAATTCCAAAAAATCATTCATAGCATCCGATGTTATATAAACGTTGAACAAAAATAAATAGATCAATTACAGTCGAAAAAAATAAATAGATTAACTCATAGTATTTCGATGCTTCTCAAAATTAAAAATCCTCTCCTTTCAATGGCAACTTTGGTTCGAATAAATCTGGGATGGAATAGGGAGAAAAAGGAAGGAGAAGAGAAAGTAGGACAAAGGAGGACAAAAGAAGAAAAAGAAGAAGAGAAGGAAGAGAAAGAGAAAGGGGTGGAAGATCTCGGACGACCAAGTAGGAAAGAGGATGAACAATAGGCGAGAAAAAGAAAAAGGGGGCAACCAAGAGGAAGAAAAAAAAGGGAGGAGAAAAGAAGAAGAAGAAGAAGAATGGAAAGGAAGAGGCGTGTGTAGCAAGGGAAGAAAAGGGGTAGAGAAGAAAAGGAATGAGGTACTATTGGGCTGAGCTGGGCTATCCGAAAAAAAGAAAAAGAATAGGGAAGAATGAGTTTAGCGATAATCTGGGGAGTTGGGTTATGAAATCTGGGATATCAAATTCATATTTTGATTTCGATTTCTATCTATTAAGCATCAGGAATAGAAATGAAATAAATTTCATTTCATTCCAACCTCTTAAATCCATCTATCAAACATCTCCTAAGATTACTACCTAAGTCGCCACTTGGATTGCAAAGTCGTTCGTAGAAAAGCTAAATTCTAAAAATAAAAAATAAAGATTATCCAATTTAATTTTACTGTAATTCACTTTTGGGCTACTTATAATCGTACCATTATTTTGAATTTTCATCATCCGTGGGATTTTAATTGTCTATTTTTAACCTTAAACTTTTCAATCCAAAGATTGATCATGTCCATTGTATTAGCACAAATAAGTGAATTATTTTGGGCTACAAGGGTTTTAAATTATTTTATAAGTGACTTATTTTTAGCCTTAAAGATTTAGGTATGTTAGAAATATCACTAAATTACTTATTTATATGGGGAAAGTTGGCCAAATTAATTATCACTTCGATTTTTGTTTGATGCTTTAGCTTGACTTTAATTTGTGATAGTCTTCATCCCTAGATCACACCACTTGATCATCATAAATAATTATTAGATCCAAGTAACTATGTCTTCTAAATTGTGGTTCTTCATAAGATAAGATGATGATGAATAGTGATTGCCTTGTAATAATCTCACTCTAATTCTATGCCTACGCGCTCCTCCCTAATGGCATCATATGTTTTAAGATCCCAAACTAGAGTGTCAGTCTCCTAAGATAGGTCAGTCCATTTGCATTCATAGGTCAATTTGAACTCTCGGACTGTCTTTTGTGCCTCATCCAATGTACTTCAATATTCTTAGTTCCTCTCCCTGTGAATTGACGGGATTGATATTTATTGGACAATCTTCCATAACGAAGATTAATAGTCAAAGATATAGTTATTGAATTAAAATTTATTTTAAAAATTAACTTCAAATATGTTGAGATGACTTAATTGATAATCTCATGTCGTTAAGTTAGAAGGAAAAGTTACTTGAAAAGCTAAGCTATCTGGTTAACTTGGGCGAGCTGAACTAATCTGAGGCCGAGTTGGTTCGAAGCTGAGTTGAGCTACCTGAGTCCAAGCTGAGTTGTCCAAGTCCAAGCTGTCTAAGGTCGAGCAAAATTGCTTGAGGCTGAGCCCAGATGACTAAGACCGAGCTGGGCTACAAGGCACGAGCTAAAATGCTGAAGGTCGTGTTGAGATTTCCTAGGTCGAGTTGACGAGTACCAAGTTGCCAAATGCTTCTTGCTGAGGCCAAGCTGAGATTCCCTAGGCCGAGTTGACGAGTATCGAGTTAGCAAATGCTTCTTGCCGAGGCAGAGTACTCCTACTGATTCTGAGTACTCCCAAGTCAATCGAGCTGAGTTGGCTGAGAGTCGAGTTGGTGAGTGTTGAGGCCGATTGAGTTGCCGAGTTAAAGAGATTCCAAAGCCTGCGATGAGCGCAATTTCCTTAAAATAGATTCTGTTAGTAGGAGCCCTAGAGCCAATTATGTGATGATTGACTAGGGACATTTTGTATCATATTCTATCATTAATAAAGACATGGTTATTATACTTACTTTGTATTTATGCCAAATAACTAAGTATAATAATATCCTTGGGTAGTAAGTTCTTATCTACAATGTATCGATTGGTTGAATCGATAGTGAGATAATGTAGAGAACACTACTCTAAACCATTCCTAGTCAAGTATTAATATTCAAGAACAATATTAATGCATGTAAACTAGCATGTAGGTCAACTGATGACTTGAGCTCACAAGTCATGGATATGTGATATCAAGTTGACACATGAGTATACATTGGAGAATGTGTACTGAATTGACCCGCCATGAAAAGTTTCATAGATTGTTATATGAGTGTCATAAACTTTCCCATGTGACTATTGATATGAATAGTCCTTAGACCTGAAGTCACTACGGTTCCCTACATAAGGAGTTATGTACTTTGGTATCGTCAAACATCACCCGTAATAGGGTCGACTATAAAGGCGAACACTGGGTATGTAGTAAATTATGCGGAGGGATGTGAGTGATGTAGATAGGATCTATCCCTCCCATATGACGGGAGTGATATCTATGGGCCCCTTGATCGAGTAGGACTACTAAAACGCATGACCATGCTCAAATGAGTCAATATGAGATATTGAGCTCATTTGTTTGAATGAGTCTACTCGGGAATCAAGAAACACAAGATTGATTGAGGATGACACGGTCTATGCCTCATTGGTCAATCTAGATATCAAGGATAGAAGGACAAGGTCATACAATATCATAGTCACGGAGGTTTAGTCAGATCTCGACTTTTCTTGTTACTTGGGTAGCAATGGTGCATTGCTAGATGCCGCTTATTGCTTATGTGTCTAAAGGGTTTAGGTGCATTGCCAACGTCGCAAGAACCTATTGGGTCACACACTAAGGACATGATGCTTCGGGAGCCCGAGTTGGGAACTCGGGAGATCTAAGCCCGAGTTAGGAACTCGGGAGGTCAGTTAGGGAGCTCGAGTTGGGAACTCGGGAGCGCGGGTCGACAGCTCGGCACTCGGCAGACTGAGCTGGGAGCTCGGCAGACTAAGTCGGGAGCTGGGTGATGGATCGTCTAAGGCGTGCAGAGGGGGGGGTGAATGCACTTTTTCGGATCGTTTCGATCTCTACAGAATTGTTAGCGCAGCGGAAATAATATGCAAAGGAAAATGAAACAATGTTAACAAAAGTATTTTACTTGGTATCCACCCAGATGGGTGACTAATCCAAGGATCCATGCCGCGAGCACCACTTTCACTATGAAAATCTCCTTTAGGTGGAGAAACCTTTACAACGGCGATCTTCCTCTTTACAGAATGAAGTAGAATGAGTGAGAGGAAGCAAGAACACTTTTCAGTTGGGTAGCACCTCGTTACTGTACGAAACCGTACCGTGCACGTGCAAAAATGTGCTCCTTTTATAGGTGAAAAGAACAGACTTGCAGTCTGTCCAGCCCCGCACCAGTCGACTGCCCCAAGGGCAGTCGACTGGCCCAGCATTAATTGCTGGCCAATGGCTAGCGAACGGCTAGCCAACGGCTAGTTTCAGGGTATACCAGTCGACTGCCCCAAGGCCAGTCGACTGGTCCGAGGCCGCAAACTTTCTGTGGGTTGCCCTGCCTCCCAGCTTAGTTCCAGCCACTCCGGACCTTCTCCTTCGCGTGTGCCTTCAGGTCTGCTCCCTTGGCTTGCCCTTTAAAGTCCTCTTCCTCTGGCTATCGTCCCTCGGATGCGCACGCAAGCCTTCCCTTGGCTTGCCTCCATGCCACCCTTCACGTGTGCCCTTGAAGTCCACTTCCCGGCTTGCCCTTGAGCTCTCCTCCCTCGGTTCTCGTCCCTCGGATATGTCCACCATGTGTGATTCTCCAAGTCCTGCAAACTCAATCACACACATCAAATACAACATAACACTCTAACCTTAAACCTATTCGCTCACACATCAAAACCATGATCTTCCAATCATTTCAAGGCCGATTGCCTCAACAATCTCCCCCTTTTTGATGTGTGACAATATGTTTAAGTTAGAGATAAACAACAACCACAATAACAATAGCAACACATAACAATTGAAAAATTAAGACATAGTAACCCTAAGAGGTAACCTCCCCCTTAACCTATGTCTTCCCCCATTTTCAATTCTAGTCACAATCCAAATTAAGTTTCCACTTAACAACAGCAATATGTTAAAAATATAAGACATATCAGAACCTAAGAGGTACCTCCCTCTTAATCCATGTCTTCTCCCAAATTTTAACATTTCAAGGTCTAAGTTGGACAAAATACCTAAAATCATCCATTTTAAGTCAAAATTCTAACTTAAACCATCCATTCTCCCCCTTTGACACCATCAAAATGATTGTCTCAAGCAACCAAAACCCATGGCATCAAATGAAAGAATTTTCAATTTCTGAAATTTCTCACAGTGGCTGAAAAATAGGCGTGCCAGTCGACTGAAAAATAGGGCAGTCGACTGATAATCTATCAGTTTGATTTTTTAGGTTTTCTGTCAAATTTCAGAAACTCCCAGAAAATTCCAAAAATTGTAAAATTTTGCATACATGTTTGAAATGTTATACTCTATCAGGAAAAATATTAAACCATATAAAATTTCAAACATGCATGACTTTTGATAAAAATCCAAAAGTTTTGAAAACCACTACATTTTGTATCAAACTTTGAAACTAATTTTGCAATCATATGACTTTCAAAAGCATGGCAAAGTATGTAAAACATGAAATGGTTTTCAAAGGTCTAAAATGTCCAACTATGATCTTTGGGCAAAGTGTCCATTGATTAAACACTTGCCTTCCCCATAGTTGGTCTAGTTTTCATATATTGATACTTTTAATGGTTCAACAATGTGCCACAAGCACAAGTGAGCCAAATGTATCACCCTAATGGATCAAGCACCCTTATTCATAGCTAATGTCTCCAAGTTTATCCTATACTTCCACAAAACACATTCCAAGCTCTCTTCTTAAGGATGTGAACTCCGATTCCGGAAGAGGCTTGGTAAAGATATTGGCTAGGTTCAACTTGGATTCAACATAGTGTAGTTCTATGTCTCCCCTCGCCACATGGTCTCTAATGAAGTGATGTTTCACTTCAATGTGTTTTGTCCTAGAATGGTGAACCGAGTTTTTAGTTAGGTTGATTGTACTTACATTATCACACAAGACTTTGACCTTGGTGTAATGTAGCTCATAATCCTCTAAGGTGTGCATGATCCAAAGGAGTTGGGAAACACACCCACCCATTGCCACATATTCCACTTCCGTTGTTGATAGGGCAACGCATGGTTGTTTCCTACTACTCCAACTAACTAAGGAAGACCCAAGAAATTGACACCCTCCACTTGTACTCTTCCTATCTAACTTGCAACCCGCATAGTCCGAGTCGGTGTATCCAATTAGGTCAACACTAGGGGTTCTAGGATACCAAAGTCCGACATTAAGGGTCCCTTTTACATATCTTAAGATCCTCTTGACTACAACCAAATGGGACTCTTTGGCACAAGATTGGTACCTTGCACACATACCTACCGCAAAAAGTATATCGGGTTTACTAACGGTTAGGTATAGAAGGCTACCAATCATGCTCCTATATTGTTTAGAGTCAACCACTTTCCCTTAAATGTCACTATCCATTTTCACATTGGTTCCTATGGGTGTAGATGCTACCTTAGCATTTTCTAAACTAAATTTCTTTAACATCTCCTTAGCATATTTGATTTGAAAGATATGTGTACCTTCATTAGTTTGCTTAACTTGAAGGCCTAAGAAAAAGGTTAACTCTCCTACAAGACTCTGTTGGAAATCGGATGGCTAGAGAGGGGGGGCGAATATAGCCAATCACTTTGACTTTAAACACTTATGAATTTCTGCAACTCAAAGATCAGTAGCACAGGGGAAAGAGTAGAAAACAAAGTATGCAGAAAACTAAAACGAAAACAAATCACCACAACTAGCAAGATCGCTAACAAGGAGGGTTTACAAGGTTCGGGGATAACTTGCCCCTACTCCTTGGCGTGCCCGTAAGGTGGGTGATCCCTTGATCGTCAGCAGATCAAGCCCCGGTGAACACCGGATAGAAAGTAACCTCCTTCTCGGTGGAGAAACCTCTCCACAGCATTTCAATCAAAGATATAGGTTTAAGCACAATGAAACACAAGGAAAATCTTACTTAGCACTTAGCAAGGACAAAAACACAGCAAGCTTCCTCCTGAGCTCCACCCAGAGACGATCTCACGCAAGAACCCTTTCTCCGTGTCTTCTCACTGTTGGACTCCAAGCCTCTTGTTCCTTCCTCCAAGTGCTCAAGTAGAGAACGGTTGCTTCTCAGATTTCAGCTGCTTGCACAAGATGGAACTTCAGAACACGCAAGCAAGTTGTGGAGAACTCAAAGGCGCAGCAAGAACTCAAGCCTCAAAGCTGTTCACAAAAAACCTCTGCTTCAACGAAGCCTTCTTCCGCCCTTTTGTTTCTCCACCAAGCATCAGGTGACACCATCCCTACAGCCACCAGCTGCTCACCTGCCAACGTCAGCTACCACTGAGCTCTCCCTGGACTCCCTGAGCTTCCCTCAGCCAAGCTCCAGTCTGCAGCTCGGCCGTTGCAACCTGAGATGGAAAAACGGACAAACCTGCTACAAGGAAAGGTCTCCATTGACTCTCCTTGAGTGTTTGAATCCTTCCCTGTCACCTGCAGCTTAATTAGAGTGTTAGCACAGCATATCAATCAGAAAATCAAGGATCAGTGAGTGAGCGCAGAGAATCAGATATGTTCAGAGCGTTTGACAATGCAATTTGAATTAAAGTGATCGGTCACCGGACCGATCCAGTGCTTGTAGGTCGGTCACCAAACTGATCCACTCCTTCGCTGGGTTTCCCAGCTCTCGCGGCAATAGACGCCTGATCGGTCTGGTGACCGATCAGAGTGAAGCCTGATCGGTCCCCAGACCGATCAGAGTGAAGCTTGATCGGTCACCCAGACCGATCAGGTCTAATGAACAGTGATCTCGGAAATCAAATCCTAAGTCCCTGATCGGTCATCGGACCGTTCAGAAGCTGATCCGTGGGGGAACTCACTCACTGTTCGCTCCCTGATCGGTCACCAGACAGATCAGGAGTAAGGCAGTGAGGAAGCTGCTTGCTCCCTGATCGGTCACCGGACCGATCAGGAGCCAAGCAACACGGCAACAACCTGCTCCCTGATCGGTCACCGGACCGATCAGACATCGCTGGATCGGTCACCAGACCGATCCACGAAGGAGCAGCGTGCCAATATCCCTGATCGGTCACCAGACTGATCAGGGACTCAAACCTAGCCCTCCAAGCTAGGGTTTCATCTACCTTAGCCCTCCAAGCTAAGGATTTTTCCATCTAACTCTCCAAGTTGGGAATTTGCACCTAACCCTCTAAGTTAGGACTTTTCACCTAGCCCTCCAAGCTAGGACTTTTCACCTAGCCCTCCAAGCTAGGACTTTTCACCCAACCCTTCCGAGTTACAACTTCATCCAACCTAGCCCTCCAAGCTAGGCACCTGACCCTCCAAGCTAGGACTTTTCACCTAATTCTCCAAGTTGGGACTTTTCACCTAACCCTCCAAGTTGGGACTTTTCACCTAGCCCTCCAAGCTAGGACTTTTCACCCAACCCTTCCGAATTAGAACTTTTCCAACACCTAGACCTCCAAGCTAGGATTTTCCACACTTAACCCTCCAGATTAGGATTTTCCAACACCTAGCCCTCCAGGCTAGGATTTTCCATACCATGCCTAATCCTCGATCAGGACTTAATCATCATAATCATAATCATCAACCTAAACTAAAATCGGTGTCAACACCAAAACAACAATCAGGGTCAGACTGCATCAACAATCTCCCCCTTTTTGTTGTTTGACAACCCAATTTTAAGTTTAGGGATTCTCAATCAAATTTCCTCAAACTCAGAATCATAGGGGAATCAGGATCCTCCCCCTACAGTATGATCATCCTAAACTTAACCAACCACACTCTCCCCCTTTGTCGAACACCGAAAAGGATCTAGATGGGCTGTTAAGTTTAACCATACTCCCCCTCAACCTAGGGGTATCCCAAATCAACAAAGATGTGATTGATTTTTGATAAACATATGAACACATATGACAGCAATAGGGCATGGCAAATCAGGCATATGTATCATATAAGCATCGTATGCATGAACAAAGCAATATGGAGTGAGGCATATAGACAGATAGTAATCATATGAACATATATAAGCCAACCTCCTAAGCATAATAAGACAAGCAAAATATCACCATACAAACCACTAATGATCATAAGATGGCAAAAAAATACATCAAAAACAAGCATAGTGGCTATACAAAAAAATATCACACAGATAGTAGATGCAACTCAATATCATGCCATAACAAGCAAAAGTCAGGACGGACACAGCCGTCAAATGGTCAGAAATCATCAAACAAAAGCAGAGAGCAGTCAAGCGTAAGCTGGATCATCGTCTGAATCATCAATGTATATGATATTGATAAGTGTCATTTTGTTGATCATTTTATATGTTTAAATCTGTGTTTGACCCATATTTTACTTGTGTAATTGTGGATTTACCCTAGGTTCTAGGATTTGTATTCTTTTTGGACTTAATTGCAAATTTTGATATTTTTGAGTTGTTTTGTCACTAAATTTGTGATCTACTCTTGTAGGCTTGAAGGGATCATGGACCTAGGTCAGGTTGGGTCAAATGTTGGATCAAAAATGGACTAGATCAAGTGATCAAGGATTGACTCATTTGGACCGTCCGATGCAAGAACGGTTAGATCTAGACCATCTGAGAACTTCTGATCAATCTGAGCTGGGTTTAAGGCTAATCAAGTGATCAGATCAAGATCTGAGAGTTCTAGCTAAATCAGAGACCATCTAGCCGTTGGATCATGATCGGAGTGTTCTAGACCATCCATACAAAGATCAAGGTGATCTGGATCATCCGTTGAAGATCTGGCAGATCCGAGCTACCACAAGGATGATCTGGACCTTTGATTGAGATCTAGAAATTTTGAATCAAATCGGACGAAGATCCACCGTTGGATGAAGCGGGATCAATATCAGCCGTCCGTCGCTTTAACTACTTAAACGACATTCTCTGTTCAGATCTGGGTCGCGACCTCACTTCTCCCTTTCATTTTTCAGCTCGTTCTCTTTGATTTTGGCATCGTTTTCCTTCAAATTTCTTCCATCAGAGGCGTGGCCGAATCGATCACAACCTTGGAGCAAGATCTGAATCTTTGGAAGAGCTTACAATGGAGATTTAATCACTGATTTGCAGCTGTGCGCAATTCTGCGATCAGATCTGAAGTTGGAGCGATTTTCCATCGATTTGCGAGCTTAAGGGGTTCTTGGCTTGCCCTTGCGTGACGAACAAGGTGATCTCGAGACGAGGGAGTGATTGAGAGTTAATTTCCTTAGTTAATTTTTGTTTTCCAAATGTAATTTCAGTTTCAATTGTCTTTCATTCTATTTTTCGTAGTTGCTGTAATTTCTGAGATCTGTACCAGTTCTAGTGGATCATTTCTTGTAGTTGATAGCTTCTCAAATCTGCAAACTCGTTAGCTAAGTGTTTGTGAATGAACAATGGAATTTAAATCAGTTTGTTAGCTTCAAATCAATTCTGAATTCGAATTCATTTCTGCAGTTTTTTTTGGAACTATTGCGTATCAGTTTTCTCACTTTTATTTCTTAATTTTCCATCAGTTTGTTTCAATTTAGTTGAGTCTAGTTTAAATTCCTGAAGTTAGAGATCAACTTTAGAGATCAATTGCATATAGTTCAGATTGCTTTGAATCAATTCTATTACTGAATTTTTGCTCAGTTCTTTGTTCCCTGCGCATCAAACTTTTATACAGCCTATCACTTTGTTTGCCTGAGATTTATTTAGTTCGCTGAATTGAGTTCGAATCTTAGTTTGTCATCTGAATTTACATTGCAACTTGTTTCTATTACAGTGAATCCAGTTTCAATCATGCGTGTCAATTTCAGATTGTGTATCAAGTTCAATTCTGAAATTTGATTTCCATTTCTGCAATTTCAGCCATTTCTGCCAATTAAGTTAGTTTACTTCTTCATTTCGATGTCAAGAAATCAATAGCTCATCTTAATCGTATCAGAGCTGTAGATTAGTGATTTGAGTTCAGTTTATCATTGTTTGTTCCAGCATTCAGTTTGATACAAGCATGCATGCATTTCGAATCATTAAACTTAGCATTTCTTTTTTTTTCTGCAATAGTTTGATTCAGAAATTTCTATTCAATCTGTTGTTTCAAATTCGATTGATACATCAGTAGTTTCACAATAGTGTAGTGCTGCTCTATTTTGTACCAAGTTGCAATTCAATACTACATGTAGACTTAGTTTCCGGCACAAGGTGTTCCTTTACTTGGAATCAAGCTTAGTGTTTGAATCATGCAACTTTAATTCTGTAATTTCAATTCTATTACTGCTGCATTCAATTCCGAATTTCAGTTCTCAATTCATGCATTTCATCTCATTAATAGCTTCGTTCTCCAAATGATGTGATTAGGTCATTTCTTAGTTTGTTTCATATTGAGTATCAAGTTTCCATTTCTTGTTATTGCCTTTCCTTGTCTATTTGAAACAAAAATCCATTTCTTATATGAAACCCAAAAACATTGACGACACATAAATGCAAGCACGAATCACACAACTTGAACTAGCCCTTGGAAAAATACGACCTGTGGCCCCTTTACTGCAAAAAAAGGGTTTCCAGCACATTTATAAATTCTAAATTTTGACGGATCCACACATTTCGTGACAAATTTAATTAGCTAAATTGGGTCCATCAAATTTTTGGCGCCGTTGCCGGGGAACATTCTAGTTGAGTTGTTTGATTTTTGCTTGTGTATTCATTTCATATTTTTCTTGATCTATTTTTCTTGCACTTACTGCTATATCATCTGATTTGATTCTATTTGTTTCATCTTTCTATATACTTGTACTGCAATTTGTTCTTGTTTTTATGACCAGGTCTACAGGTGGTGATCTAGAGGATTTTGACCCTGAAATTGAGAGGACCTTCAGAGCTAGGAGGAGCCAGCTCGGTGTTTCAGAGGCTTTTGGCATTATTCCTACTCAGTCTATTTCTACCATTTCAGTTGATCAGATGGCAGACCACCAGAAGACCATGAAAGAACTAGCAGCGCCAGATGCTTCTTTTCAGTACTCCAGCATTGCCTACCCAGAGCTGGGTGGAGATTTTGAGCTCAGATCTGGACTTATCCATCTTTTGCCTAAGTTTCAAGGGTTATCCGGAGAAGATCCAAACAGACACTTGCATGAGTTTCATGTTGTTTGCTCTACTATGAAGCCTCAGGGCATTTCAGAGGAAGACAACAAACTGAGGGCTTTTCCATTTTCTTTGACTGGAGCAGCTAAGGACTGGTTTTATTACTTACCTACGGGGCATGTGTCTAGTTGGATTTCCATGAAGAAGGCTTTCTTAGAAAAATATTTTCCAGCCTCCAGAACAGCAATTATCAGAAAAAGTATCTGTGGCATTCAGCAGATAGTGGGAGAGACACTTTATGACTACTGGGAAAGATTCAACAAGCTTTGCTCCAGTTGCCCCCAGCATCAGATTAGTGAGCAGCTCCTCATCCAATACTTTTATGAGGGATTATTACAGATGGATAGGATTTTGATTGATGCAGCAGCTGGAGGGGCTTTAGTTAACAAAACCCCACATCAAGCCAGGGAGCTTATTTCGAATATGGCTGAGAACTCTCAACAATTTAGAAGCAGGGCATTATCTACTAGAGGGGTTAATGAAGTTCAAGGGGTTCCTAATGATCAAAAGGAGATTAGCAGTGCATTGTTAGAACTCACATTAGCTGTTAAGCAAATGGGTCTTCAGATTTCAAGTAAAAATTCAACTTCTTCAGCACCTCCACAATCAAATCAAATGGTGATGAGTGTATGTGGAATTTGTTCTAGCAAGGAACATACTTCAGATTTATGTCCCAACCTACAACAAGATGAGTCAGTAGCAGCTTTGGTTAGGGGACAATTCCAAGCTAGGAACAATCCATACTCTCCTACTTACAACCCCGGGTGGAGGGATCATCCAAACTTGAATTATGGGAATTTTTTTTGCCAACAAGGCCCACCTCAACAACAATCACAGCAACCACCACAAATGCTTCAGCAAGTTCAGCAGCAGCCCCAACAATCACAGCCACAAAATCAACAAATTCAGCCCCTAAATCAGCCTTTCCAACAACAATTTCAGCAGCCATTTCAAGGGTTTCAACAAGGATTTCAAGGGAATTTGAGTTATCCACAGCCATATCAACCTCCACAGCAACAAGTTCAACAACCATAGCAAAATTTCCAGCCTTGGAACCAAAGTTTTCAGCCCCAACAAGCCCAACAACCACATTTCCAAAGATCCCAGCAAATCCAACAATTTCAGCCTACTTCCTCATCATATCAAGGTCAATCAAGGACCTATGCTAATCAAGGAGGCTATGGGAACTCAAATGGAGGAGATGCACAGCAACAACAAATGATGGAGATGCTACAACAAGTGCTCCAACAACAACAACAACAACAACAACACAATCAATATCTTGAGAGACAAATTGGGCAAATGGCTAATGATATAAATCAAAGCAAAGCTCAAGGATCAAGTGTACTACCTTCCCAAGCTGTTCCTAACCCTAGAGGAAATGTTAGCTGATGGACCCAAAATGACTGTCACGAATGTGGGTCTCAAATTTAGATATTTATAAAATGCTGGAAACCCTTTTTGCAATCAAAGAAGAAAAGCGTAGTAAAGGGGCCACAGGTCGTATTTTTTCCAAGGGCCAGTTCAAGTTGTTCGATTCGTGCTCGAATTGATGTGTCGTCAATATTTTTGGGTTTCAAGTGAAAATTGGGTTTTGGTTTCGAATAGAAAAGAAAATGCAATGAAAAGGAAGGAAAAAATTAACCAAGCGAATTTAAGCAAATAAAGGTATCTAAAGATTCAACTAGTGAGAAAATTAACCAACTTATGACTTAACGAATTTGGGAACCAATCTGATTTCGATTTGCAAAACAATGCTAAGCAAGGGAATCAAATGCTGCTGACATTCTCAAATTGAGCTAATGCAGAATTGTGATCAACATTTCAGAAATAAGACTTGATACAAGTGAAGAATGGTAACTAACTTGAAACAAAAAAAAATGGAAGAAGCTAATGTATTTAAAAAGTAGTGAACTGTTGCAGAAATTTTAGCTGATTAATTCAGCTTTGAAAGCTAACCTATCACTGGATTTATTTGCAAGAATGAATGAGCAATTGAAAATCAGAAACTGATCAAAACTTCAACAACCTTAATTCAGAAATGGATTTCTGATGTGCAAAGACCATATGCAGAATTTCAGCAATGAATTGGAAGAAAAACCGAACAAGACAAATGAAAACAAATGCTCAAAGCCAACTACAAAAATGATAAACTGAAATTTTCAGAAACAAAACTGACCAATGCGGAAACATCTAAAGGAAAGACTAAATTCGAAAGTGCAGAGATGAATGAAACATGAAGCAACAATTCAAGAACAGGGTGCTGATATGCATTGAATTAAATTCAGAATCAAACCAAGCTCTTTGTGGCCAAATTCAGAATAGCTACTAGTAGAGATTACAGCAACAAAATGGAATTGCAATCTGAAATCTGATACGCTACAGTGGAACAAGAATGGAGAAAATGGAATTGATTCCAGAAACAATTAAGAAACTAGGTAAGCTAATCTAAATGCATTACTACACTTAATGTGAACTCAATCCCTAGAATTAAACCTAGACTTAAACTAAGTTCTGAAATGAACTGAGAAGAAAATTCAGAAACAAAACTGTAATTGCAGAATTGGCAGTGATACGCAGAAATGCAATTGAAACAAACTGAAACTAAATGGAACCTTTAACTGAAAAGTAAATTGTCTAATTGAAATGCAGATACGAAACCTAATTAAGGCATAATCGATTCAAATAAGCTCTCTAAAACATCTGATACGGAAACAGAAAAACAGAACAGTTTGCAGAACTAAAATTACAGCTGAAAAACAACAGAAATTTCATTAAAACTAATCCTCGATCATTCCTTGATTCAAAACCACCTTGATCGTCACTCAAGGGCAAGCCAAGAACCCTTAAACTCGCAAATCACTGGAAAATCGCTCCAACTTCAGATCTGATCGCAGAATCGCGCACAGCTGCAAATCAGTGATTAAATCTCCGTTGAAAGCTCTTCCAAGGATTCAGATCTTGCTCCAAGGTTGTGATCGAGTCGGCCACGCCTCTCATGGAAGAAATTTGAAGAAAAACCATCAAAGAATGAAGAAGAACGAGCTGAAGACAGTGAGGTCGCGACGCCGAGATCTGCCGAGGGAATTCCCATTTAAACTTAAACCATTTAATTTGGACGGCTGAGATTAATCCCGCTTCATCCAACGGTGGATCTTTGTCCGCTTTGATTCAAAATTTCCAGATCTCGATCAGAGGTCAAGATCAACCTCGTGGTAGCTCGGATCTGCCAGATCTCCAACGGATGGCTCAGATCAAACTGATATTTGAATGGGTGGTCTAGATCTCTCTGAATGTGATCCAACGGCTAGATGATCTCCGATTGAGTTGAAACTCTCAGATCTTGATCTGATCACTTGATTAGACCTAACCCCAGCTCGGATTGATCAAAAGTTCTCAGATGGTCTAGATCTAACCGTTCTTGCATCGGACGGTCCAAATGAATTGGAGCTTGATTACTTGATCTAGTCCACTTTTGACTCGACTTTGACCTAACATGACCTAGGTCCATAATCCTTCCAAGTCTATAAATGTAGATCAAAAATTTAGTGACAAAACAACCCAAATATAGCAAGATTTACAATTAGGTCCAAAAAGGGTGTAAATCCTAAAACCTAGGCCAAATCCACAATTACACAAGTAAAATATGGGTCAAATACGGTTTTAAGCATATGAAATAATCAACAAAATGACACTTATCAACTCCCCCACACTTAGGCTTGAGCGTCTCGCGAAAAGTACTAAATATGTATCCCCTAGGTTATTCCCAAACATGAGTAGAAGCAATTGAAAAGAAATTACCTAGGGTTGTTAATTCTCAAAAATCTAAGCTCAATAGACTAGTATCTTGTCCTTAAATCAACCACTTAACAAATTCAACCTTCATGACTCATTGAGATGAATTTCACTCTCTAAACCTCTCAAGGAAAACTCTTGGTGGCTCTCCTCCTAAGTGCTAAGTTCATGATGAAAATAGAGCTCACTCATACACACATGCTTCTTGCACTACCATAAGCTTGCTTAGTATCTACTCTCTACCATTATTCAAGATTAGAATCAATCATCTATAAAAGTTTATTCAAAAGTGAAAGAAATAGGAAATGGTAGAAATGGAATAAAAGCAAAGTAAATAGCTAATTTGAATGAAATGGAAGACTTGGATGTTCAAGGATATTCTTGATGCATTTTCGCCCCCTTTTCAGTCCATATAATGTAGTCAAAGTGTGATGAAGTGATGCTTTGCAATGCCCTTCAAAAATCTTATGAAAAGAATTTCATAATTCCTTTGTGCCAACTTCTTCTTCTTGTGTGCCAACTTGTTTCTTATCTTTTCTTTTCTGAAATTTTTTCTTTCTTTCTTTTCTCTACTAAAATCATAATGTAATGGAGCAAATCTTCAATTTGGAGGAGAGTATCTTTACTAATTCATGGTGCCAAAACTCAATGTGCCAACTTTCTTCCTTTCCTAAAACTGTTTTTTTTTCTGTTTTTTTTTTCAAACTGTTTTCTTCTTCTTTTTTTTCTTTTCAGCTGCTGAATTCCTGATTTTCCTACAGCTTCTTCTTATTTTATTCATGGTGTGATCAGCTTCCAAACTTCTCCCAAATTCAGAGCACTCAAGTGAAACCAAACTCAAAATTCTGTTTTTTTTTCCAAACTGTTTTTCTTTTTTTTTTTCAATCTTCTAATGGACTCATTCGGATCAGATTCATATCATAAAACTTGAGACATCAAATAGCAATCAGAAACAAATTTTTGCTGCTCCCCATATAGCCTTTGCTAACTCTTACAATTTCCCTTTTGATACACACCCTTCACTAGTTGGCACACTTCCATCAAACTTTTTTTTTTTCTCTCTTGTTTTTTTTTTCTGTGTTTCAAACTCAGCTCTTCAAATACTTCAATCGCAGTTTCACACTTCCAAGGTTTCCAGTTAATTCAGATATCGAAACATACTCTTCCACTCAATGGCTTGATAAATTGCTTCTTTTGTGTTTTTTTTTCTTTCCCACTTTGCTTGGTTTTTTTTTCTCTTCTATAACTGTATTAAGCTTTGCATTGAATTTCTGCACTAGTTTCATGTTAATTCAACTGCCATTCATCCTCTAGCATAATAGCCGAAACATCCTTCAAGACAAAATGTTGATACATCTTCTTCCTTTGTGTGCCATTTCCTTCTCTTAATTGCAGATTTTTTTTTTTTCAATGTATGCCACTTGTTTTCATTGGATCTTCAAATGATGAGCAAATGCCTCACTTGTTATCTTCCTTAACTACTTCTTCTTGCTTGATCTTGATACCAAACTCCACTCCAATTGGCAATTTTTGGCTTCAACTCAATCAATGAAATGAATTTTTTTTTCAATGTTTCCATCACACTATCCACTCCCCCACACTTAATCTTTTGTCCGTCTCGGGCAAAATAACATCAAAGAACATCTCCAAACAAACAAGTCCCTAGAAAGCATGGTTAGGAATAGGAAATAAGGAAAGAAAATAGGATGAACATGATTTTTGCCAAAAATTGACATGGAAAGGTAAACAAATTTATTAGCCTCTATAGAAGTGATCTAAACATTGAAATATGACTTTGAAAGAACCTAAGCAAGTTCTAGAGTACAATCACATGTATGTTTCACAAAAATAAGGCTAACCCTCACTAGGTAAAAATAATTCATCTCAAGTCCTCAATCAAGAATCCATGGCCAAGTAGTACTCAAGCATCCAAGATTTCATCCATGAGCTCAAATCCTAAGTTTTAACAACCAAATTTAATTTGTTTTCAAAAGACTCTAAAATGCTATGAAAATAACCTAAAGGGATACATTTATTCCTATTAATCAAGGAAAAGTGCCAAAAGACATAAAATGGCATTATAATGCCTATTTATTAATTCTACTCTATTCATTTATTAGCAAGAATTTATTTCAAAAGAAAATTCTACTTCTAGCAAACATAAAGAGGAAAATAGCAATGAAAGAAAATGCAAGAAAAAGTAAACTCCCTTTTATTTCTGGCGGTCGGAGTCTATCAAGGAATAATCTCCATCGTGGTAGGGAAGGAGTAGGAGTAGCTAAAACAATTTCCTTCATTTGCTCAATTTTATTTTGCATCACTCCCCACACTTATTCTTCACAATAAAATGTCCAGGTGGCCGAAGTGATTTAAGTACAATACCACTTCTGAGGTGGAGTGTATAAGTTAAAGCAAGTTCATCTCCTCCCTCTTTATTCTTTCTGAAAAATCTTCCAGGTGGTTGTAGACTGTCTAGATGTAGTACCCACTCAAGAAATCTCTGGGACCCTGCAAAACCATGAAAACCTTCTCAACGTGCAGGGTAAGATAAAAATGCAATATCATCAATCTCTACATAACATGTATCTAAAAATGCATCACATCCAATAAAGTCAATTTTGGGTACCTCAATAAATTTTTCACAAGCATATTCTACTTGAGGTATATCAAGAAAAATTCCACAATCCATAAAATCATTCTCAGGTACCTCCAAAAGTTTGTCACATTCAATTTCAGCATAAGAGATAGCCAGAGATTCTTCACAATAAACTACTTCAATTTCAGGCTCTAAATGTTTTTCAAAATCAATTTTAGCATAATCTGTCTCAAGAATATCATAGCAATGCATAAAATCAAGTCTGGGTACCTCTAAAGAATTTTCACAATTATTTTTCACAAATGATGAATCAAGATATTCTTTACATGCAAATCTAGACATCTCCCTGAAATTCTCTAAAGGAAAAGAAGAAATACTTACCTGATCTGGATGAGAAATGTCTATTGGATCTACAAGAAATACCTCCATCTCGGGCTCAAAATCTGGTGAACAATCAACTAGAATAGGTGATCCTTGGGTACTTGCTCCAATCATGCAAGTCCCTACACTTTCTGAAGGTAGTGGTGGTCCCTGGGGCTCTGTGCAATCCCCTACACCTATAGAATAATCTCCTGTGCATGCCTCCTGAGTAATCTCTGCAACAACATCATTAAAAAGAATAGGGCTATCAAAAACAATATCATCACAAAATACAAAACAAGAAAAATCAGATGAATCCTCCTCTGAAACCAACTCTCCTCTCACTATGTCAAAAATACCGTCATCAGCAACGCTAGGTGCCTCAACAATCTCATCTGCAGTGTCTATGCTCAGAATAGAACTATTTCCCTGAGGATCCTTCATGGCGTCGAAAATGCTAAACTGGACTACTGTGTCTCCCACCTCCATCGAAAGGGTGCCAGCATATACATCAATTTTAGTTCTTGCAGTCTTCAGAAAAGGCCTTCCGAGGATAAGTGGGGATCTACGTGCAAGGTACTCTCCCTCCATGTCTAGAATGTAGAAGTCCGCTGGGAAAATCAATTCTTTCACTTTAACTAACACATCTTCAATTACTCCTGCCGGGCGGGTCTGACTCCGGTCTGCTAACTGAATCATAATTCCAGTGGGCTGTAGAGGTCCAATGCCAAGCATCTGGAAGACTGTCCTGGGCATGACATTAATAGAAGCTCCTAAATCAAGCATAGCATCATGTAGCGTGGTGCTTCCAATCTCACAAGATACAGTGAACATGCCAGGGTCTTCACATTTCTGAGGGATGGCATGGATGAGTGATGACACATTCTTCCCCATGCTGACCATTTCATTCTCCTTAAGCTTTCTCTTGTTAACACAAAGATCTTTCAAAAATTTCGCATATTTAGGAACCTGTTTAATCATTGTCAGCAAGGGTACATTAATTTCAACTTTACTAAAAAGTTTTACCAATTCGTTGTACTCTTTTGCTTTCTCCTCTTCCCCTTGTCTTCTGGTTGGAGTTCTCCCATTTGGAAAAGGCAAAGGAATAGGAACTTCCTCCTCATGAACCAAAATGGGTGGGGCTGATTTTTTTGTTGCTGCCCTGTTTTTTAGAGCTGCTGTAGAATCTGTCTCGCCACTGTTTTGTGCTTCGTTTTCCACCAAAATTGGAGGATTGCTAGATGAGGAAGTTGGGCACGAGCTAGGGGTGGTATCCACTGAAATTGGAGTGGTTTCGGCACTGATTTGGGCTGGAAACGAAGATGCTGCCCTGTTTTCTGAAAATTCAGCTCTTGGGTCATTTGGAGTTGATGCAACCTTCCCACTCCTCAAATAAATTGCGCTAACATTTCCTCTAGGGTTAGGAACAGCTTGGGAAGGTAGTACACTTGATCCTTGAGCTTTGCTTTGATTTATATCATTAGCCATTTGCCCAATTTGTCTCTCAAGATATTGATTGTGTTGTTGTTGTTGTTGTTGTTGTTGGAGCACTTGTTGTAGCATCTCCATCATTTGTTGTTGCTGTGCATCTCCTCCATTTGAGTTCCCATAGCCTCCTTGATTAGCATAGGTCCTTGATTGACCTTGATATGATGAGGAAGTAGGCTGAAATTGTTGGATTTGCTGGGATCTTTGGAAATGTGGTTGTTGGGCTTGTTGGGGCTGAAAACTTTGGTTCCAAGGCTGGAAATTTTGCTGTGGTTGTTGAACTTGTTGCTGTGGAGGTTGATATGGCTGTGGATAACTCAAATTCCCTTGAAAACCTTGTTGGAACCCTTGAAATGGCTGCTGAATTGGTTGATTTGGAGGCTGAAATTGCTGATTAAAGGGCTGAATTTGCTGATTTTGTTGCTGTGATTGTATGGTTGCTGCTGCCCTTGCTGAAACATTTGTTGGTGTTGCTGTGATTGATGTTGAGGTGGGCCTTGTTGGCAAAAAGAATTTCCATAGTTCAAGTTTGGATGATCCCTCCACCCGGGGTTGTAAGTAGGAGAATATGGATTGTTCCTAGCTTGAAATTGTCCCCTAACCAAAGCTGCTACTGACTCATCTTGTTGTAGGTTGGGACATAAATCTGAAGTGTGTTCCTTGCTAGAACAAATTCCACATACACTCATCACCATTTGATTGATTGTAAGGTGCTGAAGGAATTGAATTTTTACTTGAAATCTGAAGACCCATTTGCTTAACAGCTGATGTGAGTTCTAACAATGCACTACTAATCTCCTTTTGATCATTAGAAACCCCTTGAACTTCATTAACCCCTCTAGTAGATAATGCCCTGCTTCCAAATTGTTGTGAGTTCTCAGCCATATTCGAAATAAGCACCCTGGCTTGATGTGGGGTTTTGTTAACTAAAGCCCCTCCAGCTGCTGCATCAATCAAAATCCTATCCATCTGTAATAATCCCTCATAAAAGTACTGGATCAAAAGCTGCTCGCTAATCTGATGCTGGGGGCAACTGGAACACAGCTTGTTGAATCTTTCCCAGTAATCATAGAGTGTCTCTCCTACTATCTGCTGAATGCCACAGATACTTTTTCTGATAATTGCTGTTCTGGAGGCTGGAAAATATTTTTCTAAGAAAGCCTTCTTCATGGAAATCCAACTAGACACATGCCCCGTAGGTAAGTAATAAAACCAGTCCTTAGCTGCTCCAGTCAAAGAGAAAGGAAAAGCTCTCAGTTTGATGTCTTCCTCTGAAATGCCCTGAGGCTTCATAGTGGAGCAAACAACATGAAACTCATGCAAGTGTCTGTTTGGATCCTCTCCTGATAAACCTTGAAACTTAGGCAAAAGATGAATAAGTCCAGATCTGAGCTCAAAATCTCCACCCAGCTCTGGGTAGGCAATGCTGGAGTACTGAAAAGAAGCATCTGGCGCTGCTAGTTCTTTCATGGTCTTCTGGTGGTCTGCCATCTGATCAACTGAATAAGTGGAAATAGACTGAGTAGGAAGAATACCAAATCCCTCTGAAACACTGAGCTGGCTCCTCCTAGCTCTGAAGGTCCTCTCAATCTCAGGGTCAAAATCCTCTAAATCACCACCTGTAGACCTGGTCATAAAAACAAGAACAAATCGCAGTACAAGTATATAGAAAGATGAAACAAATAGAATCAAATCAGATGATATAGCAGTAAGTGCAAGAAAAATAGATCAAGAAAAATATGAAATGAATACACAAGCAAAAATCAAACAACTCAACTAGTATGTTCCCCGGCAACGGCGCCAAAAATTTGATGGACCCAAAATGACTGTCACGAATGTGGGTCTCAAATTTAGATATTTATAAAATGCTGGAAACCCTTTTTGCAATCAAAGAAGAAAAGCGTAGTAAAGGGGCCACAGGTCGTATTTTTTCCAAGGGCCAGTTCAAGTTGTTCGATTCTTGCTCGAATTGATGTGTCGTCAATATTTTTGGGTTTCAAGTGAAAATTGGGTTTTGGTTTCGAATAGAAAAGAAAATGCAATGAAAAGGAAGGAAAAAATTAACCAAGCGAATTTAAGCAAATAAAGGTATCTAAAGATTCAACTAGTGAGAAAATTAACCAACTTATGACTTAACGAATTTGGATTTGCAAAACAATGCTAAGCAAGGGAATCAAATGCTACTGACATTCTCAAATTGAGCTAATGCAGAATTGTGATCAACATTTCAGAAATAAGACTTGATACAAGTGAAGAATGGTAACTAACTTGAAACAAAAAAAAATGGAAGAAGCTAATGTATTTAAAAAGTAGTGAACTGTTGCAGAAATTTTAGCTGATTAATTCAGCTTTGAAAGCTAACCTATCACTGGATTTATTTGCAAGAATGAATGAGCAATTGAAAATCAGAAACTGATCAAAACTTCAACAACCTTAATTCAGAAATGGATTTCTGATGTGCAAAGACCATATGCAGAATTTCAGCAATGAATTGGAAGAAAAACCGAACAAGACAAATGAAAACAAATGCTCAAAGCCAACTACAAAAATGATAAACTGAAAATTTCAGAAACAAAACTGACCAATGCGGAAACATCTAAAGGAAAGACTAAATTCGAAAGTGCAGAGATGAATGAAACATGAAGCAACAATTCAAGAACAGGGTGCTGATATGCATTGAATTAAATTCAGAATCAAACCAAGCTCTTTGTGGCCAAATTCAGAATAGCTACTAGTAGAGATTACAGCAACAAAATGGAATTGCAATCTGAAATCTGATACGCTACAGTGGAACAAGAATGGAGAAAATGGAATTGATTCCAGAAACAATTAAGAAACTAGGTAAGCTAATCTAAATGCATTACTACACTTAATGTGAACTCAATCCCTAGAATTAAACCTAGACTTAAACTAAGTTCTGAAATGAACTGAGAAGAAAATTCAGAAACAAAACTGTAATTGCAGAATTGGCAGTGATACGCAGAAATGCAATTGGAACAAACTGAAACTAAATGGAACCTTTAACTGAAAAGTAAATTGTCTAATTGAAATGCAGATACGAAACCTAATTAAGGCATAATCGATTCAAATAAGCTCTCTAAAACATCTGATACGGAAACAGAAAAACAGAACAGTTTGCAGAACTAAAATTACAGCTGAAAAACAACAGAAATTTCATTAAAACTAATCCTCGATCATTCCTTGATTCAAAACCACCTTGATCGTCACTCAAGGGCAAGCCAAGAACCCTTAAACTCGCAAATCGCTGGAAAATCGCTCCAACTTCAGATCTGATCGCAGAATCGCGCACAGCTACAAATCAGTGATTAAATCTCCGTTGAAAGCTCTTCCAAGGATTCAGATCTTGCTCCAAGGTTGTGATCGAGTCGGCCACGCCTCTCATGGAAGAAATTTGAAGAAAAATCATCAAAGAATGAAGAAGAACGAGCTGAAGACAGTGAGGTCGCGACCCCGAGATCTGCCGAGGGAATTCCCATTTAAACTTAAACCATTTAATTTGGACGGCTGAGATTAATCCCGCTTCATCCAACGGTGGATCTTTGTCCGATTTGATTCAAAATTTCCAGATCTCGATCAGAGGTCAAGATCAACCTCGTGGTAGCTCGGATCTGCCAGATCTCCAACGGATGGCTCAGATCACCTGATATTTGAATGGACGGTCTAGATCTCTCTAATCGTGATCCAACGGTCAGATGATCTCCGATTGAGCTGAAATCTCAGATCTTGATCTGATCACTTGATTAGACTTAACCCCAGTTCGGATTGATCAAAAGTTCTCAGATGGTCTAGATCTAACCGTTCTTGCATCGGACGGTCCAAATGAATCGGAGCTTGATTACTTGACCCAGTCCACTTTTGACTCAACTTTGACCCAACATGACCTAGGTCCATAATCCTTCCAAGCCTACAAAAGTAGATCAAAAATTTAGTGACAAAACAACTCAAATATAACCAAATTTACAATTAAGTCCAAAAAGAATACAAATCCTAGAACCTAGGCCAAATCCGCAATTACACAAGTAAAATATAGGTAAAACACGGATTTAAACATATAATATGATCAACAAAATGACACTTATCAAGCACCCACTCTAGAATCCGATGGCACCTTGCAAAACTATAAAAAGAAAACACCTCCCGCATGCATGCAGGGTAAGAAAGAAATAAAATATAAACAACCTCTACATAGAATGTATCAAGAAATGCATCACATCCAATAAAATCAACTTTAGGTACCTCTATGAATTTTTCACAATCAGTCTCTACATAGGATGTATCAAGAAATGCATCACAGCCAACAAAATCAACCTTAGGTACCTCTATGAATTTTTCACAATCAGTCTCTACATAGGATGTATCAAGAAATGCATCACAGCCAACAAAATCAACCTTAGGTACCTCTATGAATTTTTCACAATCAGTCTCTACATAGGATATATCAAGAAATACATCACAGCCAACAAAATCAACCTTAGGTACCTCTATGAATTGTTCACAATCAGTCTCTACATAGGATATATCAAGAAATGCATCACAGCCAACAAAATTAACCTTAGGTACCTCTATAAATTTTTCACAATCAGTCTCTACATAGGATGTATCAAGAAATGCATCACAGCCAACAAAATCATCCTTAGGTACCTCTATGAATTTTTCTAAAAAATTAGGAGAAATACTTACCTCGTCGTGCTGAAAAATATCAGAAGGTTCTACAAGAGTAGATGTAACTATGGTATCCTCCTGGTCAGGTAAAGGCTCCACCTCAGGCTCCGGTTCTGGTGGACATTCAACTAAAACAGGTGATTTTTGGGTTCTTGCTTCCACCATGCAAGTCCCTACACTTTCTGGCAAATAAGCATTCTCTAAAGGTTCTGGTAATGGTTTCAACTCTAGCTGTGACTGCTCAGTAGATATGGGTGGTCCCTGGGGCTCAGTGCAATCCCCTACACTCTCACACCTATCCTCTGAATCTTCTGATATCTCAATCAATATAGGTGATCCCTGGGGCTCAGTGCAATCCCCTACACCTGTAGAATCATCTCCAACTATGAATGAATCAGATACAGTCTTCAAATCTTCAACCTCCTCTGTTGCTAATGCATCCTCATCTTCCTCTGAGCTAAAACATCCTCTGTGAATACCAAATGAAACTTTATTAGCAAATAAATCTACATCAACAACCTCATTTAAAATACCCATGCTAATGATAGAAACATCCTCTCTGGGGTGCTGGGAAGGGTAAAGGGACCCTTGGTTCCTCCATTTGAGCTGAAATTTTTGAAAATGAGTCTTGAACAGGGATTTCGGTAGGTATAGCTGCTGTAGGTACCCTAATTTTACTGATTTCTTCTTCTTCTTCCATCAAAATTGCAAGATCAATAGAAGAAGAACTTAGGCTTGAACTAGGGTCACTTTCAATTGATGAAGAATCGATTTCGGGACTGACCTGAGATGGAAAATAGGTTGCTGAAAATTTTTCAGAAAAATCAGCCCTTGGAGTGTCTAGGCTTGAAACAATTCCCCCACTCCTCAAAGTTATTGCACAATCATTCCCCTTAGGATTAAGAGTAGCTTGAGAAGGTACTTGTCCCGATCCTTGGGCTTGCATTTGATTCATCCCACTAACTAGTTGTCAATTTATCTTTCAATGTCTTGAAGAGTGGAATTATTCTTTTGTTGCCCTTGTTGTAGTAAAATTTATTGCTGTTGAAGAATTTGTTGCATAATCTCCTCAAGCATTTGTTGTTGTGCATTAAGCTCACTAGAATCTCCACAACCTTCTTGATTGGTATAGAACTCTTGTTGGTCTTGAAATGATTCATTAGGTTGCACAAAATCATGACTAGGTTGTGAATCCTGAAAATAAGGTGGTTGGGGCTGATTAAATGAATAATTGGGCTGTTGAAATTGCTTGAAATTAGTTAGATAACAAGGATGATGTTGCTGGAAATTCTGATTTAGAGGCTTAAATTGTTGATTGAATTGCTTAAATTGTTGGGGTTGAAAATCCTGATTTTGAAACTGAAAATTCTGCTAGTATGGTTGAAACTGAAAATTCTGATTGTATGGTTGGAATTCTTGCTGTGAAGGTTGAAAACCTTGCTGATCATAATGAAATTGTTGTTGAAAATCTTGGAAATTCTGCTGAAACTGTTGTTGTGGCTGATTCAGAGGTTGGTTTTGCTGAAATTGTTGTTTTGGTTGGTGAAAATGTTGATAAGGTTGCTGGAATGGTTGAAAAGGTTTATTATCTTGCTGAAAATTCTGAAAATGCTGCTGACAATTCTGAAAATACTGAAATTCTGCCATGGACTGCTTAAATGAGTAGGAATATTTTTCAATAGCTTCTGAAACTCTTTCTTGATTTCTCCGAGCTCTGAATGTTCTCTCTATCTCAAGATCAAACTCCACAATATCACCACCTACAGTCCTGGTCATAAACCAAACAATAATGGCAGCAAATGTATATAGAAAGATAAAATAAATGAAATAGAATCAAAGAATATGAAAATAAACACAAGCTCAAATTAAACAAACTCAACTAGTGTTTCCCCGGCAACGACGCCAAAAATTTGATGGACCCAATAACTAGTGTCACGAATGAGTCTCAAATTTAGATATTTATAAGTTGAAAACCCTTAGCTCACAAAATTAAATGTAGTGCAGGGGCCTCAAGTCGTCTTTTTCCAAGGACTAGTTAAGAGTGTTTAACTCAAGCTTGAAATTGATGTCGTTCAATGATTATGGGTTTTCTAGTAAAATGGGAATTAAATGCAGGGAATTAATTGCAGAGAACTAATTGCAAGGAACTAATTGCAAAATAATGAAAACTAGAACTAAACATTGCTTAAGAACTTGACTTGAAGTGTAGTTGGAACAAGCTAGAGCAATTTGAAGAAATAAGTGCTTAGAACAAAAATTATCCTAAATTGAACATTAAATCAGCTCATGGTCAAGACTTCCCTTTGTCGTCACACAAAAGATGAGCTAGAAACCCTCCAGCTCAAAAACCAATGAAGGATCAACCTCCTGGATTAAGTCGCAATAGATTGGTGTGTTTGGATCTTCCTGATCGGTCACTGGACCGATCAGATCTTCTTTTGAACGAACTGGGGACCGATCATAGGCGTATCTGTCCGATCGCAGTGAATGATCAAAAACTGAAGTCACTCCGCGATCTCCTTCATCTTGATCGACTGGATGGCGATCAAACTCAGAAACTCTCAATCGTCTTCAGAGGACCCCTCTAAACACTTCGACAGCTCCGGACGAAGAAATCTAGCAATCGACAATGGATCGATCAGTGAGAATATAGCTCCGGCGAAACCCTCACCTGAGCTTCCTAAAACACAATCGATTAGCAAACGTAAAAAGGAAATTACCTCTATGATCTGAAATATTGACAAGAACTGGATCTAATGTGGCCGCACGCAATCGGAGAAGAAAATAGATGCGAAATTGATGAAAAAACTGGAGAAAACTATGCTACTCTACGATCTGGGGACGACGCAATGATGATCTTGGCGGAGAAGAAGTTTCATTTAAATTATCCCATTTGAAATTGGACGGCTGTGATCATCCTTGCCTCATCCAACGGTCGGATCGTGTCGGATTGAACCCAAATTTTCCAGATCTCCATCAATGGTCAGGATCTGCTCCTCCTCAGCTACTGATCAATCAGATCTACAATGGGTGGCTCAGATTGCCCTTATCTTTGAATGGACGGCTTAGACTCTCTTAAGCTTTATCCAACAGCTGGATGATCTCTGATTTGGACCAAAACATCAGATCATGATCTATGGTCTTGATTAAGTCTAATTTGAGCTCGGATTGATTAGAAGTTGACAGATGGCTCAGATCTAGCCGTTTCTTGATCGGACGGCCCATGTTAATCCAATGCTTGATCATCTTGATCCGGATCCAATTCTGACTCAAGTTTAATCCAATCTGATCTAAGTCCATGATCTTTTGAAGCCTATAAAATTAGATTCAAATTAATTCCAAAATATCTCAAATATACAAAGATTTGAATCAAAAGCTAAAATAGAGATAATTCATGAAACCTAATGTAAATGCAAACTTAAGCATATAAAAAGGGATCAAAACATGGATTTGAGAACCTAATTTGATCAACTAAATGGTAATTATCAGATAGCACACCGACACAGCTGCCACAGGCTACCGGAAGAAGTGGGGCGGTATGGGTTAGATAGTACAGAGAACATCTGAGATGTCTGATCGTCCTTAGAAGTCTAGACGTTCATCGACAGGATACTTCCGGTCTTCTCAACAGAGCCGAAAGAAGGGAACTTCTGAGATGACTGATTGTCCTTAGAAGTCTAGACGTTCATCGACAGGATACTTTCGGTCTTCTTAGCAGAGCCGGAAGAAGGCTACTAACGGATCACATTGTGCTCGGTGTAGTTCCAGAGATCATAGTAGGGTTGGTTGCCCACTGGGCATTCTGTTAGCTACTATTGCAAGTCTACTAGAGCTACTGGACAGGTAGGGCATTTTGGTCTGTCAGGATCTCAAAGAGGAGGGTCGAAGACTCAGACCTCTATTTGTCAGTCGCAGGCCACCCCTCCTCCAGTACATGTCTACTGCATGCATGGTCATGAGCACATCCCACTCATGCTATTTCTTAGTTTTCTACCCCGTGTTATCAACATCATACGTGTTTTGCCTATTAGCATCAGCAGTCAGCAACATCAGTCGTCCAACCATAGCATATTCTAGTAGTGCCACCTCATGTGCTAGAGATGGGTCACGTCTACACAGTCACTCTAGAGGAGACTTAGCGGGCTAAGGGATTGGCTTCCGAGGTATGGTTTCCATTTATGCATTTTTATATTGAGTTATTAGTAAATATGGATAGTCCACATTCCTTTATATCATGATTGTTCATAAGGAAGATTTGTAGGATATCTACACCTTGATTACAACATCTATCTGTGGCATTACCTTCCATAGAGGTACTTGATATCACTCAGGAGGTCAGAGGATGTCCACTAGTTTTCGGTGAGGTTGCCTTCACTGTAGACTTATCCGTTCTGGAGATGATAGAGTTTGATATCATCCAAGGTAATGATTGGTTGGCTACCTATTACGCCATAGTCAATTATCAAGCGAGGGTAGTTACGTTCCGACCTCTGAACCAAATCTCGTGGGATTTCATTGGCACTAAGGATGATGGGATTTCTATTATATTTCTTCTTCAAGCTCAGTGGCTTCTGTCTCACTAATGTCAGGGTTCCTATTGTCTTTAATCAGTATTGGCAACAGTAGTAGCCCTCAACTCTCAGACGTTCCAGTGGTCCGAGAATTTCCAGCCGTATTTCCAGAGGATCTTCTTAGTTTGCTTCTCAAGAGGTAAGTGGAGTTCATAATCAAGTTGATTCCAGGGATAGCTGATAAGTACCATTTTATTGATTATTTGAGTTGCTAAAATCCATGTTTGACCTATGTTTTTATTCCTTAATTGTGAAATTACCCTAGGTTTTAGAACTTACCTTTATTTTGGACTTAATTACAAAATTACACATATTTGGATTATTAGGCCACTAAATTCTTGATCTATTTTTGTAGACATCAAAGGTTCAAGGACCTAGGGCATACTGGGTCAAACCTGAGTCGGAAGTGACCCGGATCGAGTTATCAAGATTAGGATTAAATCCGGGCCGTCCGATTCAAAAGCGGCTAGATCTGAGCCATCCGGAACCATCTGAAGCAATCCGAGCTAGGGTTAGGGTTGATCAAGCATTCTAATCATGATCTAAAAGTTTCATCCCAATCAGAGCTAAATCAACCATTCGATCAAGCTCGAAGGGCTCTTAATCGTCCATTCAAAGACTAAGTTGATCTGGACCATCCATTGCAAATCTGGAGGATCCGAGTTACCATGAGGCAGATCCTGACCCCAGATCATCATCATCAAAGTTTGGCTCAAATCAGAGCAAGATCAGCCGTTGGATTTCCTCAAATCAATCTGGACCGTCCATGCTTAAGTATTTAATCAAAACTCATCAGCTCTTCTTCCCTGTTGCGTTTCCTCGCCGCAACACCTTCTTCTTGTTTCTTTGCATTTTCTTCAGCTTTTCCTTCATCCAAGGGGCGCGACCCCTCAATTTCTCCATTTGATCATCATCTGAATCCTTGGAAGACTGTTTTGATCGAGATTTCAGCTCAAATTTCATCCGGACAAAGGTGTTTGAGGGTTTCGGCATCATCTATGGTCCGAGCACTGAATTCTCAGCTACAACCCATTTCCGACCACCTGAGCCACTTGTAGGGGTTCTCAGGTGAGCTCAGGTCTTATCCAAATCACCATCGCAACTCATGAAGCTGAGATCGAAGAGTTTGGATCGAATTTCTTCCAGCTGATGCAGTTTGAGCAGAGTGATCGATTGAAGCTGATTTCCTCTGATTTGCTGTGCTTAGGGGTTCGAGGCCGGCTCTTGCTTGACGACCAAGAAGATTTTGAGCTTAGGGAGGATTAAGGCTTAGATTTCTTTAGTTAATTTCGGTTTTTAGCTGTTAATTTTCATTTCTGTCATTTCTGTCATTTCTGTTTCACTACTGAATTGGTTTCAGATTGGTTAATTTTGTTTCCTACTTGTTTCTGCTTAATTAGGTTTATGTCCTTCAAGTTGAGTAGTTTAGGAACTTGTTTAGTGGATAATTGCTTTTAATTTCAATTTCCTTCTTGCTTTTAGCTTGCGTATCAGCTGTATCAGTTTCTGATTTATTCCCTGTTTGCGTATCAGTTCAATTTTGTCGAGCCAGCTTGTGTCCAGCTGATCGATTTCATTCTTTTGAGTTCCCGAATCGTTTATCAAGCTAGATTTAGCTTTAACTTCTGAATTACATTTAGTTTGTTTCCTTTTCAAAGTTCTCGGAATTAGTTTCTGCATTTGGTTTCATCAAATTCGTATCAGTTTCATCTCTGCTATTCAATTTTTCTGCGCAAGTCTGAGTAGAGTTTCTGAAATCAGTAATCTCCTCCGTATCAAGCTGCTTTGAGCACTAGATTTCAGTTGCCTTGCGTGACCTTTTATCCAGTGTGTCGAATGCATCTGACTTCTGAAAATTAAACTTCATTTCTACATACCTGAAATTCAATTCTGCCTCAAGATATTTCTGCATTGATCAGTCCTTTTATTTGTATCAAGTTAGTTAAGTTTTACTTCCTGAATTAATCTTGCAGCTGGTTGCATTTCAAAAGCCCTTGGTATCAATTCATGCATTTGGTTTCAGCAGAATTTCTGTTTATCAGTGTCTAATCCAGCAAGCTTTCAATTCAGTCTACTGCATTTCATTTCTGAAATTGGCTTCGAATTCCTTAGTTTCTGCATCCATCTGTGCTTGAGCTGTGATTTTCATTTATGCACTTGAGTTTAATTCAGAATCCTTGTTTTCGCATCCAAATTGATTTCTGAAATGTTTGCATTTTATTCCTGAAATTTCTGCATGTAGTTCTGCGCATTCACTTGAGGCCTTAAATGTGTATCTGAATTGATCCATCCTTGGTCTGAATTGTATTCATTCATTTCTGCAAAATGCTTTACTGATAGCTACCTTTCCAACCTGATCGACTAGTTCCATCTCGGGGTTGTTAGCATCAGATTTGGCACAATAGTTTTCTCATTTTTTATGTATCAAGTTGATGAATTCTGCACCTTGTATCAAGAGCAGATTTGGCATGGGTTTGTATCAAGTTGAGTGCAATTTGTAGTGTATTCTTGAACTTGAAATTAGTCTCTTTTGCAGTCATTGCATTTCTGAACTGTAAATCCCATTTTCAACAATTTTCAGCTTGCATTTCAGCTCTTGGTGTCAAGTGAAATTTGGCACTGATTTGGTTCTAATTTGTTTATGGAGTGTTTTGCATTAGGTTGGTTTTAAGTGGATATTCTTGAAGATAATCTCTGCATTGGTATCAACAGAAATTTGGTTAATTTCATATCAGATTTGTTCTCCAATTTAGGATAAGTTGCATTTAAACTGCAATTTGTTTAAGTTAATTGGCTGAAGTACTTGGGTTAAGTTTCATGGTTAAGTTTTTATTCCTTTCATTGTGATTTCATTCTTGATTGCAATCCAAAACCCAGATTCACATTCGAAACCCAAAATTCACAAACGACACATAAACACGAGCTCGAATCAAACAAACTCTTCAACTAGTCCTGAGGAAAAATACGACCTGTGGCCCCTTTACTACGTTTTTATACTTTGATCGCAAAAAGGGTTTCCAGCTTTCATTTATAAATATCTAAATTTGAGACCCACATTCGTGACACATATTTCGGGTCTATCAAATTTTTGGCGCCATTGCCGGGGACAACAACTAGTTGATTTGTTTGATTTTTGCTTGTGTACTTAGGGGCATATCATTTCATCATATTTTCTTTTGCTTTATCTTTTGTATACGGTTGCTGCTATTTTTCTTGTTTGTTTTGTGATGGGTTGCAAGATCAAAATGTGGTCACCAGAGTTCTGTAAAGAGATAAAAGAGGCATTGGTGGAGTTGAAATGTTGGTGTAAGGAGTTGGAGTACCAACAAAAACATAAAGCTCAGTCATCTACTTACCAGCGGCCGATTCAGCCTACATTCCAGCCACCTCAGCCACAATTTCAGCCTTTCCAGCAATTTCAGCAATCAAATCAAGATTTTCAACAGCCCTACTCGAATTTTCAGCAATCAAATCAGTTTTTTCAGCCTTTCCAAAATTTTCAACAAAATCAACCAAATTTTCAGCCACCTTATCAGAATGGGCAGCCACAATTCCAAGGTTTTGAGCAACCAATTCAGCAATTTCAGCCCAACTTTTAGCCACCTTATCAACAAGATCAATCACTTTTTCAAGGAATTCAGCAAGGGTACCAAGATAATTTGAATTTCTAGCAACCATTTCAATTTCCACAGCAATTACACCCTTGCAACCAGAGTTTCCAGCCACAAGCAAGAATTTCAGCCCACTCAATTTCAGTGTTCACCACAACAATTTCAACCTCAGATCCAAGATTTTCAGGGCTACAATTTTCAGCCATCTCCACCAACTTGTGAATCAAATTTTCAGCAGTTCAATCAGCCTGTGCAACCATTTGATCAGCCCCTACAGTCTCCATTTCAATATGCACAGCCTCCTCCTGGAATTCAACAGCCTTATGTTCCATTTCAAGACCAACAGGGGTTTCACACTAACCAAGGAGGCTTTGATGATCCTAATTGGAGTGAGGCTCAACAACAAAGGATGATGGAGATGTTGCAACAAGTTCTACAACAACAGCAAAATTTTCAACAACAACAACAACAACAGTAAAATTTTCAAAAACAACAACAACTTGCAAAATTGGTAGATCAATGGAATCAGATAAAAGTCCAAAGATCAGAACAATTATCTTCTCAAGTTCCTTTTAATTCTGAGGGGTATGGAGTTGAGTTTATATCAGTTCAAGGTGACCCTAGTGCATGGCCAAGTCCTTCTTCAAGTGATCTTGCAAAATTAGTAGTAGAAGAAGAAGTAATCATCAAATATAGGGCACCTACAGCATGCATCCCTCCGGAGATTCCTATTCAAAATCCATTGCCAAATTTTTCAGCTCCACAGGACCATTCTCATCTTTTATTTTGTGATGATAGTATTATTGATGGTCCTAATTTTTCTAATATTATTGTTGCAGATATTACGAGGAAACATACATAGGAGATGATTCCATAGGTGTAGGGGATTGCACTAAGCCCCAGGGACCACCACAAGATTCAGAGAAGATGAACCAGAAAGTGTAGGGACTTGCATGGTGGAAGCAAGCACCCAAGGATCACCTATTTAGTTGATGTCCACCAGAGCTGAACCTGAAGTGGAGCTTGACATGATCAGGAGGAGGCCATGATACATCTACTCTTGTAGAACCTCCAGGTATTCTTCCAGCACGCTCAGGTAAGTATTTCTCCTCTTTGTTCAGAAAAATGCAGCGAGGTACCTAGTGCTGACTTTATTGGTTATGATGAATTTATTGATATACCTTGTGTAGAAATTGTTGTGAAAATCCAATAGAGGTACCAAAAATTGATTTCCTTGGTCATAATGCATTACTTGATACATCTCTTTAGATATGGATTGCGAAAAATTTTAGAGGCACCTATAATTAATGTTGTTTGTTATGATGAATTCTTGATACATCTTTTGTGGATATGGATGTGAAAAATTTTTAGAAGTGCCTGAAATTGATGTTATTTATTTTGATGAATCTCTTGCAATATCTTATGCTGAAGTTGAATGTGAAAAACTTATGGAGGTATCTGAGATTGATTTTTTGGCTGTGATCCATTGCTTGATACATCTTGATAGGAAATAATTGTGAAAATACTATTGATGTGCCAAAAGTTGATTTCATGGGTTGTGATAAGTTTCTTGATATACCTTTGGAGGATATTACTTATGAAAAATTCATTGAGATACCAGAATTTGATTTAATTGGATATGATGCAGTTTGGATTCATTTCATGCAGAGACTAATATATTTTATTTCTTTCTGACCCTGCACGCTTGAGAGAGGTATTACATTGTTTTGCAGGGTCCAGAAGACTTCAGGAGTGGGTGCTCCAACTGAACAGACTTCAACCTCCTGGAAGACTTCTAAAGGCATCAAGAAGGAGGAGAAGATCTTACTTTAATCCAAGCCCTCCATTCCTTCAATGGATCTTGAACTGAATCGTCTGCGGCCACCGGAGCAAATTTTTGTAAAGTTCAAGTGTGGGGGAGTTCTAATTCTCTCAGCCACCCATGTTCCTCCACTACCACGATGGAGGCTACTTCTGGATAGCTCCGTCCACCAGAATAAAGGGGAGATTGTTCTTTCTTGTATTTTCTTTTATTGCTTTTTCATTTTATGCTTTCTAGAAGTAGAATTTTCTTTTAAATTGAAGTCCTTGTCAATAAATGCATGAGTGAGAAATAAATGTATCCCTCTAGGTTATTCCATAGCATTTTAGAGTCTTTTGGAAAATAATTAAATTTGGTTGTTAAAACTTAGGGTTTGAGCTCATGGATGAAATCTTGGATGCTTGAGTACTACTTGTTTTAGATTCTTAATTGAGGACTTGAGATGAATTATTTTTACCTAGTGAGAATTAGCCTTATTTTGTGATACACATATGTTATTGCTCTAGAACTTGCTTAGGTTCTTTCAAAATCATATTTCAATGATTGGATCACATCTATAGAGGCTAATCACTTTGTTTACCTTTCATATCAATTTTGGCAAAAATCATGTTCATTCCATTTTTTTTTACTTATTTCCTACTCTTATCCTCACTTTTCTTTGGACTTGTTGTTTGAGATGTTTCTTAATGCTATTTTGCCCGAGACGGATAAAGATTTAAGTGTGGGGGAGTGACTAAAGTTTTGGAATTATTTTGGAGCAAGGATGCATTTCATGTCAAAAAGAAAATTTTTTTTGCCAAGTTGAAGCCAAAAGGTGCCAAGTGAGTGAATTTGAACTCCAAAAATGAGCAAGAGGATGGAAGCAAGTGGAGCATCTAGATTCCTTATCACAATATGAAGATCCAAGTGGCACGCAATGAAAAAAAAAAGAGAAAAAAAATCTGCAATGAAAAGGAAATTGGCACGCCAAGCAAAAGTTGTGCCAAAGTGAAAAAAATCTGCCACTTTGGATCAGAAATGACTTGGATCCAGAATTGGAAGTTGATTGAGGAAGCTAAGTTCAGCACAAATCTGATAGAGTTTGAATTGAAGCTAACCAAATTGATCAAAACAGGAAGTTTGTGCAAATCTGATCCAAAACAGATTGGATCAGTTGAGAGTTGGATTGCAAGAAACAGTCTGATCTGAGCTAGAACTGAATTAGAGGATGCAAGGATGAAGAACCTAACAATTCTAGAGTTTGAAATTGAGATCGTGAGCTGGAATTGCAGCAGAAAAAAAAAAGAAAAACAGAAAATGCAGTGAAGGCAAGGCTGAATTCAATGTGCTGATTTGAATTTGTGAGTGGAACACTTAAGGCTTTCACTACCATTTGATGCAAGTACTATGTGATGCAATTGTTTGGGAAATCAGAGTCTTGATTCTGAAAATGATTTGACGTGAAGCTTGGATCAGAGAAAAAAAAAGAAGAAGAAAACAGCTGAAGAAAAAAAATGTGAAGCAAATTCAATGAGTTGTTGAATTCACTACCATTGATGCTAGATGGGTTGGAGATGATTCTGAGAATGACTTGGGGGCTGAGCACGACATGATTGAATAAAATGAGGCCTAAAACAGAAAATTAACAGCGGAACCAAAAGAGGAAAAAGCAGAAAAAAAATAAAGAGAAAGGAATCAAAAGAAGCAAGTTGGCGCACCATTGACTTGGCACCATAAATCAGTGAAGATACTCTCAACCAAATTGAAGATCTACTCCATTACATTCTGAATTCACTAGAGAGAAAGAAAAGAGAAAACAAAATCAGAAAGGGAAGAAAGAAACAAGTTGGCACGCAATTGAAGAAACTTGGCACAAGGAAATCAAGGAAGGGTTTTTCATCCAAATCAAAGGAATTTATTCAAGTTTCACTCCACCATACTTTTGATATCACTAGAGGATTGTAAAGATGGGGCAAAGTACATTGGAAACACACTTGAGCACTCAAGTCTACCACTTTATCAATTTTTCCATTTCCTTGATTTTTACTCCATTTCTTACCATTTTCCATGTTTTCATTTGTTTTTGTAGATATTGATCCTAATCATGAATAATGGTGGAGATTAGATAATAAGCAAGCCTATGGTAGTGCAAGAAGCATGTGTGTTTGAGTGAGCTCCACTTCCCTCATCTACTTAGAATTTAAGGAGAGAGCCACCAAAAATTTTCCTTGAAAGGCTAGTGATTTAAATTCATCTCAATGACTCATGATGGATGAAAAGGCTAAGTTGTTGATTTAAGGACAAGATATTAGTCCATAGAGCTTAGATTTATGAGAATTGACAACCCTAGGTAATTTCTTTTCATTTGCTTCTAATTATGCTTAAGTAAATCTAGGGGATACTTATTTAGTAGTTTCGCGAGACGCTCAGGGTTAAGTGTGGGGGAGTTGATAAGTACCATTTTATTGATTATTTGAGTTGCTAAAATCCATGTTTGACCTATGTTTTTATTGCTTAATTGTGAAATTACCTTAGGTTTTAGAACTTACCTTTATTTTGGACTTAATTGCAAAATTACACATATTTGGATTATTTGGCCACTAAATTCTTGATCTATTTTTGTAGGCATCAAAGGTTCAAGGACCTAGGGCATACTGGGTCAAACCTGAGTCGGAAGTGACCCGGATCGAGTTATCAAGATTAGGATTAAATCCGGGCCGTCTGATTCAAAAGCGGCTAGATCTGAGCCATCTGGAACCATCTGAAGCAATCCGAGCTAGGGTTAGGGTTGATCAAGCATTCTAATCATGATCTGAAAGTTTCATCCCAATCAGAGCTAAATCAACCGTTGGATCAAGCTCGGAGGGCTCTTAATCGTCCATTCAAAGACTAAGTTGATCTGGACCATCCATTGCAAATCTAGAGGATCCTAGTTACCACGAGGCAGATCCTGACCCCAGATCATCATCATCAAAATTTGGCTCAAATCAGAGCAAGATCAGCCGTTGGATTTCCTCAAATCAATCTGGACCGTCCATGCTTAAGTATTTAATCAAAACTCATCAGCTCTTCCCTGTCGCGTTCCTCGCCGCAACACTTCTTCTTCGTTTCTTTGCATTTCTTCAGCTTTTCCTTTATCCAAGGGCGCGACCCCTCAATTTCTCCATTTGATCATCATCTGAATCCTTGGAAGACTGTTTTGATCGAGATTTCAGCTCAAATTTCATCCGGACAGAGGTGTTTGAGGGTTTCGGCATCATCTATGGTCCGAGCACTGAATTCTCAGCTACAACCCATTTCCGACCACCTGAGCCACTTGTACGGGTTCTCAGGTGAGCTGAGGTCTTATCCAAATCACCATCGCAACTCATGAAGCTGAGATTGAAGAGTTTGGATCGAATTTCTTCCAGCTGATGCAGTTTGAGCAGAGTGATCGATTGAAGCTGATTTCCTCTGATTTGCTATGCTTAGGGGTTCGAGGCCGGCTCTTGCTTGATGACCAAGAAGATTTTGAGCTTAGGGAGGATTGAGGCTTAGATTTCTTTAGTTAATTTCGGTTTTTAGCTGTTAATTTTCATTTCTATCATTTCTGTTTCATTACTGAATTGGTTTCAGATTGGTTAATTTCGTTTCCTACTTGTTTCTGCTTAATTAGGTTTATGTCCTTCAAGTTGAGTAGTTTAGGAACTTGTTTAGTGGATAATTGCTTTTAATTTCAATTTCCTTCTTGCTTTTAGCTTGCGTATCAGCTGTATCAGTTTCTGATTTATTCCCTGTTTGTGTATCAGTTAAATTTTGTCGAGCCAGCTGATCGATTTCATTCTTTTGAGTTCCCGAATCGTTTATCAAGCTAGATTTAGCTTTAACTTCTGAATTACATTTAGTTTGTTTCCTTTTCAATGTTCTCGGAATTAGTTTCTACATTTGGTTTCATCAAATTCGTATCAGTTTCATCTCTGCTATTCAGTTTTTCTGCGCAACTCTGAGTAGAGTTTCTGAAATCAGTAATCTCCTACGTATCAAGCTGCTTTGAGCACTAGATTTCAGTTGCCTTGCGTGACCTTTTATCCAGTGTGTCGAATGCATCTGACTTCTGAAAATTAAACATCATTTCTGCATACCTGCAATTCAATTCTGCCTCAAGATATTTCTGCATTGATCAGTCCTTTTATTTGTATCAAGTTAGTTAAGTTTTACTTCCTGAATTAATCTTGCAGTTGGTTGCATTTCAAAAGCCCTTGGTATCAATTCATGCATTTGGTTTCAGCAGAATTTCTGTTTATCAGTGTCTAATCCAGCAAGCTTTCAATTCAGTCTACTGCATTTCATTTCTAAAATTGGCTTCGGATTCCTTAGATTCTGCATCCATCTGTGCTTGAGCTGTGATTTCCATTTATGAACTTGAGTTTAATTCAGAATCTTTGTTTTCGCATCCAAATTTATTTATGAAATGTTTGCATTTTATTCCTGAAATTTCTGCATGCAGTTCTGCGCATTCACTTGAGGCCTTAAATGTGTATCTGAATTGATCCATCCTTGGTCTGAATTGTATTCATTCATTTATGCAAAATGCTTTACTGATAGCTACCTTTCCAACCTGATCGACTAGTTCCATCTCAGGGTTGTTAGCATCAGATTTGGCACAATAGTTTTCTCATTTTTTATGTATCAAGTTGATGAATTCTGCACCTTGTATCAAGAGCAGATTTGGCATGGGTTTGTATCAAGTTGAGTGCAATTTGTAGTGTATTCTTGAACTTGAAATTAGTCTCTTTTGCAGTCATTGCATTTCTGAACTTTAAATCCCATTTTCAGCAATTTTCAGTTTGCATTTCAGCTCTTGGTGTCAAGTGAAATTTGGCACTGATTTGGTTCTAATTTGTTTATGGAGTGTTTTGCATTAGGTTGGTTTTAAGTGGATATTCTTGAAGATAATCTCTGCATTGGTATCAACAGAAATTTGGTTAATTTCATATCAGATTTGTTCTCCAATTTAGGATAAGTTGCATTTAAACTCCAATTTGTTTGAGTTAATTGGCTGAAGTACTTGGGTTAAGTTTCATGGTTAAGTTTTTATTCCTTTCATTGTGATTTCATTCTTGATTGCAATCCAAAACCCAGATTCACATTCGAAACCCAAAATTCACAAACGACACATAAACACGAGCTCGAATCAAACAAACTCTTCAACTAGTCCCGAGGAAAAATACGACCTGTGGCCCCTTTACTACTTTTTCATACTTTGATCGCAAAAAGGGGTTCCAGCTTTCATTTATAAATATCTAAATTTGAGACCCACATTCGTGACACATATTTCGGGTCTATCAATAGCCCCGGTATCAAAGGCTCCATATTCAATGATACCTAAGGAGTTGGGAGAGCTTAAGGTCCAGCTCTAGGAGTTGCTAGATAGAGGATTCATCCAACCTAGTATTTCTCCGTGGGGATCTCCAATGCTATTTGTGAAGAAGAAAGACGGTTCTCTAAGGTTATGCATTGATTACAGATAGTTGAATGTAGTGACCATCAAGAACTAATGTCCCCTGACATAGATAGAGAATTTATTTGATCATCTTAGAGATACATCAATGTATTCTAAGATTGATCTGCAGTCCAGAAATCATCAATTGAGAGTCAGGGAGTCAAATGTTCAGAAGATAGCATTTCGCTCCAAATATGAGCACTTTGAGTTCTTAATAATGTCATTTGTGCTTACCAACACTCCAGCGATATTCATGGACTTGATGAACTATGTATTTCTGGAATATCTGGATTAGTTCTTTATTGTTTCCATTGACAACAGTTTGATATACTCTCATTCCAAGGATGAACATGCACATCATCTTTGCACTGTAGTGGAGACTCTCAGACGAGAGCATTTGTGCCCTAAAGACTGTTATCCCCCGCCTTGCATTGAGCAGCTGGTAGATTCGACTTTCGGCTGTGAATTTATTTCGATGTTGGACGCATATGCAGGATACCACCAAGTTCCCCTTGCTCGGGAAGATCAAGAGAAGGTCAGTTTTGTAATGGCTGATGACACTTACTGCTATAATGTCATGTCATTCGGGTTGCGTAATGCCGATGCAACCTATCAGCAAATGATGGATAAGGTCTTCGGCCACCAAATCAGGAGGAATATTGAGGTATATGTAGATGAAATCCTAGTCAAGACAGAGAAGGGGAAGGTGTAGGTACATGATAGCCGACCTAGACGAAACATTCGCCACCTTGAGGGCCAACCGACTGAAACTAAATCCCGCTAAATGTTTATTTGGGATGAAGAGTGGGCGGTTCCTCGGATACATGGTGACCGAAAGAGGAATTAAAGCTAATTCAGAGAAAGTGTATGTCATTCTCAACATGTTATCCCCTCATAACTTCAAAGACGTGCAGTAGCTGAATGACAAAATTACAGTTCTGTCTCGGTTTATCTCCAGATCTGCTAACAGAACTTTGTCATTCTTCAAAATTCTAAGGAAAGCTATCATGTTCGAATGGGATGATCAATGCAAGAAGGCTTTTATAGAGTTAAAAGCATATCTCTCCGAACTCCCCATTCTATATAAGTCATTGGAGGGAGAAACGTTGTTTGTCTACCTGTCCACAGCTGAGCAAGCCGTAGGTTCTGCACTTATTCGGGAAGAAGGTACTACTCAGTATCCTATCTATTTCTTCGGGCACCTCCTGAAAGATGCAGAAACTCGGTATACTACCCTAGAGAAACTGGCATATGCTTTACTATTGATGGCCCGAAGACTGAGACCGTATTTTTTGGCGCATCCCCTTGTGGTGCTCACTAATAGTGCACTTGGGTGCATCCTCACAAATCCAGATGCCTCGGGACGACTGATCAAATGGGCATCAGAGTTGAGCGAGTATGGAATTGAGTACCCCCCCCCCCTCGTACTGCTATCAAGGCTCAAGCTCTAGCTGATTTTATGCTTGAGACTGTCCCAGGACCTAAAACTGATGAAGTGTGAAAATTTTATGTTGATAACTCCTCCAACAATAAGCATAGTGTGGTCAGAGTTCTGATGATTTCTCCCAGAGGAGATGTCTTATAACTATCTATCTGACTCAACTTCTGAGCTACCAATAATGAAACTGAATATGAGGCGATCCTAGCAGGACTCCAAGCCGCCAAGCAAGTGGGAGCTGCTCAGGTAATCTTGCACTCGGATTCTCAGCTCGTACCTCAGCAGCTAAAAGGAGAGTTTGAAGTAAAAATGAGCGCCTGCAAAGGTATGTGACCATATATGAGCAACTATTGTCTTCCTTCACTGAAGTTGTTCTGCAGAAGATATCTCAAGTTGACAACGTCAAGGCAGATGAGCTGGCCAAATTGGCCAGCTCCATTACATTATGGATGCTGGAAGAGCCCAGCGCTTCGGAAGGAGTCGTAGCTCAGATCGAAGAGGAAGCTGTTGACACTGTAATACCCGATTGGAAAGAACCCTATGTAGAGTTCTTCAGCAGTGAGGCCATGTCGGTGGGTGATAGGGAAGCTTGGCTTTTCTGTCACAGGGTTGTCAGGTTTACGTTGGTCGGGGAGAAGTTATATAAAAGAGCATTTTCCTGACCGTTTCTCAAATGTATTGGTCTAGGGGAAGTCGACTACATCATGCGGGAGGTTCACGAAGGTATCTGTGGAAATTATAACAGGGGGCGGACCATGTTGGATCGAGAGAATACGATAGAGGGGGGGGGGTGAATATTGTAAAACATTTCAGATTCGAAATTAAGAGAATTAGCAGCGGAAATTTAAAGCACAACGCAAAGAACTCAAGCGATTTACTTGGTTCGGAGTCGCGGTCGGCTCCTACTCCAAGGCCCACGGTCATTGACCGTTTACTGCGGGCAATTCTATATGTGCGCAAAAAGGTTTACAGACAGATATTACAATTGAAGTACAGTAAACTTAAAAAGTCAGCTCTTTGTTACCGACGCCCGGTGTGGATTGTATTTTGGAGCAGAGGGACGTCGTCGGCGCTTGTATCTCGAGTTGGGAGGTTTCCGGGGCAGAGTGCTTGAGTAGAACGTATTGGCGTTTGAAGAAGTGATGCTGAAGCCTCAGGGGTGGAGCCCCTTTTATAGCAGGTCTGGGGGCGCCTGGGACGTTGGGGGCGCCCTCTACATGTCCTTCGATCCGCAATTCTCTCGGTTAGCTCTAATCCCTCCAAAATTGGGATCGAGCTTTGACGGGGCCGCCCGGGAAGTAGGGGGCGCCCGGGTTGACTCAGTTTGCTGGCTTCTCGCTGGCTTGAACCTTATCTGCCTCGTTGGCTTGGACCCAGGGCGCCCTGAGCATCCGGGGCGCCCGGGAGCACGGGGGCGCCCGGGAGCATGGGGGCACCCCGCCCAGTGAATTGCCGAAGCATATGTTTGCTTAACTTGTTTTGCCTTGACCTTGGGGGCGCCCGGGACACTGGGGGCACCCTACTCAGCTGCTACCTCTTTCCTTTGAGACATTCTGAGCTGCAGAAACTCATTCCTTCGGTCCTGCATCTAGGGTTAGTCCAAAACAACACAAAGCAATCAAGTATTAGGTTTATACAGCCTTAGCTGTCTTGGTTCTAACTTTGGGTCTTCAAAATGGAGCCCTAGGTCGAACCGACGCCTACTGTTCCCTCGACGGGGAATGCGTCCTCACCTACTCCTCTCAGGAGAGTTTACCTTTTGCCTACCGGCTCCTCCGGTTGGACTTTTGCCCAATGCACCTGACCAGGTATTCGTGCCCACCTTCCGAGCAGGTCTTCGGTGCCCAGCTCCTTGCCAGGGCTTCGTACCCAGTCCTCAACCAGGACTTCGTGCCCACCTTCCGAGCAGGTCTTCGGTGCCCAGCTCCTTGCCAGGGCTTCGTGGCCAGTCCTCGACCAGGACTTCGTGCCCAGTGTACCTAGGACTTCTTTTTCCTGTATACTTAGTGAACATGTTAGATCAACATAATATCTTATCTTTTGAACCCTTTTGCCATTATCAAAACACAGGTTCGACTTGGGTGCTATCTGTACAAATAATCTCTCCCTTTTTGATTTATGTCAATCCGGTTCAAAAAGTTAAGTTAATTAAGAACAGATGATATAACAGTTTAGTTTCCTCCCTCTGGAAGCAATCTCCCCCTAAGTTTTCTAAAGGTTCGTGGGGTTTGAAAAATTTCTAAGTTTTAAAGATGGAACTAATTTTTCAAATACTTAAAACATTTCGAAAAATATTTTCCACGATATTTAGAGACGTTTTCAAGTCAATAACTTAGAAAATTTTCTAAAGAAAAGTTTGAATCTCTTTTGAAACTTTTCTATTTAAGATAAGTACTTAGAAAAATTTGAACCTAGCTTGGGTTGAGTATTTAGACAAATTTTGAGCCTAGCTTGGTTTAAGTACTTAGATAAATTTTTGAAAAAACAGCTTAAGTTTAAGTACTTTACAAAACTTTTGAAAATAGCTTTAGTTTAAGTACTTTTTGAAGAAAGGATAAAGTTTTGAAAATTTTGAAAATGAAGCTTGGTTTAAGTACTTAGATAAATTTTTGAAAAAACAGCTTAAGTTTAAGTACTTTACAAAACTTTTTGAAACCAGCTTTAGTTTAAGTACTTTTTGAAGAAAGGATAAAGTTTTGAAAATTTTGAAAATGTAAAATTTTAAAGCTTCTCTCCTTTTCCTATCTCTCCCCCTTTGCCATATATCAAAAACAAAGCAATATAGAAAAATAAATAAATAAATTGCATAAATAAATTACAAAAAGAATTAATGTGCTGTACTGAACCAATGCAAGATAGACTGAACCAAAGCAATTTCAATTATCTCTTTAGGGTCATGTCTAACCCAATTAGCTACTTACTGTTATAAACAGTAGTTTTCGCTAGGGTTAGTCAAGTTAAGTGTTATGTTCAAGTTAGATTTTCTAAACTTGACACTTAACCTGATTGCTGTTTAATTTGTATTTAGTGCCCCAATTACTGCAGATGCACTGATCTACATCTTGAATTAAGGCAAAGACCTAAGCATCTCAGCCCATTCTAGGTTATCAGTCAAAAGTACCCTAAGGTGCTTGTGAGATGCTGGCTTCTAAATCTATAGGTGCATGCAGTTCTAGGGTTAGGGCCTAGGCTAAGTCCATTTGTGAAAAAAGCCCTAGTTTTGAAGGGGGTAGTTTTTTAAAATAAAACTAAGTCGAAAAATTATTTTAAAATGCTAAAAAGATTTTTCAAACTAATTAAAAGCTGATTTTGAAATTAAGTAAAGCAGTTTTAAAATTGTTTTAGAAACTGATTTTAAATCAAGTAAAGTAGAAAAAAGGTAGAAAAATAGAGTAAACATATTCTACCAAGCATAATCCTAACTTATAATGGACAGATAGTCAAACAAGTAGGCAAGTGCATATAAGTTAACTGGTCAAAACGTGGACCAGTATAGTTTGACATATGTTAGGCATGAGTTACAAAGCATTTAATAAAGTAATCCAGCTATGACGAGGGGCCAGGGTGGTCTGATGAGCCGGGCTGCCACGCTCTGAGTAGTGACATCATCTCGGTGTATCGAGCGCCATCTACTTCTCGATCGGCTCTTCGAGCGTCCATCTGCTCAAAGTGGTAAGCCTCGACCTCCTCTCGGAGGTTGTGGAGCTCCGTCTGCATCTGAGTGAAGCGCTGGTCTATGGTCAGTGGTGGTGGCTCATCTATGTGCTCACGAACCTCGGCTGCCAGATCTGCGATATCGACTTCAACCTCCTCATCCGAGTCGATCTGGGGTCCGGCTCTCTAACGTCTCCAGGACAAAACCCCGATACCTGAGACCTCTATACCAGCTAGGGAGAAGTTCCTATAACCTATCTCATCGAAGTCAGTCAACGCGGTCATCTCTCCCTCGGTGATGTTACGACCGTGATGATGAAGAATGGAAGTGATGATGTGGCAATAGGGAGTGCGTACCCGCCCCTGCATGGTAACACTGGACACATGTAGGATCGTATGGAACATGTGGAGTCCAATGTCGATATCAAGATGATGAATCAATGCGTATAGGAGGAGGGTGTGAAATGGTCGCATGGTAGCGACGTCTCTAGTGGATAAAGGCAGAATGCATCGGACTAGAACTCTATATAGAGCGTAGTCCTGGACCTGAAGGTCAACAGACTGAAATCGTCTGGCCAGGGGGTTTCTAGCATGCCTATAGAAGTAGGAGTGTAGAGTATCTAGGGTAATGTGAGAGTAGGGAGCATCAAAGGGAGGCTCCCTAGGAGGGTAACAGGAAAAGGTGGACTATGAGAGTCGTAGTCCAAGAAATCGATTGATCAGTGAAGGTGTGATTGTCAGGGGAATCCCTTGAACGGTGGTGGCGAACATAAGACCATCATGTCTAATTATGTTGTTATAGAATTCTGCACATAAGGATGTATTAATTGGATGAGTACAGAATACGAGGTTGTCGAGTTGGTAGAAGTTTATAACATTCATTGCCAAGGGATAAGATTGGGAGAAGAATTGTCTATTTAAGTAGCTCATTTTTATAGGCTTGTATGTCATTCGAGCAAACTTATTACAAAGTTCTAAAGTTGGGAACCTAGGATCGGGACTAGGTTCGGTACCGGGGTCTGATTGGTTTGCTCGGTGTTTTCTATGATAAGAAACATGTATTTAAAGGAAGGAATTTAAGAAAAATAATTTTGAATGCGTAAGAGAAGGAAAAAAAATTATACTGAGTAGCCGTTCGGGGAGGCATGGTCGAGGTTGAGGGAGCTCGAGAAGGTTGCAAGGTCGCCTTGGAATGACAGGAGTTGAAGAAGAGAGGAGTTTTTGGTGTGGGAAGTGAGTGAGGCTTGAGGGCCTTTTTATAGGGCTCGGCCGGGCGCCCTGGTGTGTGAGGGCGCCCTGGTGTAGGAGGGCGCCCGGGAGGGTGAGGGCGCCCCCTGCAGGGTTGAGCACTAGGTTGCAACTGCTTTTGGCAACTTTCTATTTTTGACAGATTGTATGGGGGCGCCCGTGAGGACTCGGGCGCCCTGGTCAGCGAGGAGTGGCAGGCTTTCTGCCATTTGGTGAGTGTCGGGGCACCTGCAATGGTCTGGGCGCCCTCAATAGCTGCATTGGCAGCTTTTTGTCCTTAACGATGGAAGAGTGAGGGAGGGGGCGCCCGAGGGGTCATGGGCGCCCGTGACCTGCTTTTTGACTAGTCTTAATCTTACGTTGACCAATTTGACTATGTTTGACCAGGTTTGATCGCTTTTGACCAGTTTTGACCGGTTTGACCAGGTTTGACTGGTTTTGTCTAATTTGACCAGGTCAACTTAGTTCTAACTTACAAGGATTAGTGTTTGTGCTTGACAAAAAATTATCAGATGAGATTTAGTTAAATTAAACCTAGCTGTCTCATCTAAATCTAGGGTTATCAATCACGTTAGTTTTATAGGTTTTGTGAGACAGGTTTTGAATAGAAAGAATTATTTTTAAAAAAAATTATGATTAATTTAGAAAGAGTTAAATTAATTTTGAAAATAGTTGATTTTGAGTTTATTAAAAAAATGTTTGAATCTATAATTAATTGAAAATTTGTGTTAGATTCAAATTTTACAAAGAATAGTTTGAATTTGAATTTCAAAAATTGGCTTCCAGGTCTTGGCGAGGCACTAGGCCTTCTTTGGCCGTAGCCTTATTGGATCATCAACCCTTTCCTTGACAAAGCCTTTTAATGAAATTTCATTTTCAAAACTATTTCTTGAAAAATTCTGGTCTAACTAGTTTGGGTCTTGGATCGGTAGCTTCGGCTAGTTTCACCAGTCTAAAGAGACCAAGTAGAGTATACTTGACCTTATTAGAATTGGCTTCCCTAACGTACTATCATCTCACCGCCACCCAATACTATGTTGTTCAAATTTCAGTTAAGTTGGTTCAATCCTTAAACTAATCATTCCTAAGTCTAAGCATGGTGAATTGCAGAAATTAAATAGACAAGCAAGCATGCAATTTAAAACAAGAATAGAGATTTATCTAACTATGAATATTGTTTTTAATTGGGCTCCCCCTGGACTAAAGCCACGATAATGGTTCGGCAAGATGTGAATCTTGTCCTTGGGGATCTAGTACTGATTTGAACCAGTTTGTTTGTTCAAGCACAGTTTGGGTACCCATGGCTGAACTTTAGGTCTGGACTGGTTCAGTACAACATAGTAGGATCTTTATCTAGATTTGGTTCTATAGCCCAACCCAGATCGATTTAGAACCGACTTCTGTTTTCCAAGAATCATGTCAAGACCCTTGGAACCAGAAGTGAATCGTTCTAAGGAAGCTCTAAGATCCTTAACTTGAGTTTTCAAGAAAGAGTTCTCTGATTCAAGTTTTTCAACTTGAGCAGAGGTTCCTGTTGGTGCAGACATCACCCATGTCAAACCTATGTTTTGATAAATGGCAAAGGGTTAAAAAGTTAAGTCTTATTTGTTTTTCTAACATGTTACTCAAGTGTGCAGGAAAAGCCCTAGCGAAGGACTGCTAGGCAACTGGCAAAGGAATGCCAGGAGACAAAGACCTAGTGAAGTACTACTAGGCAACTAGTGAAGGGATGCTAGTCACCAAGTCCTAGTGAAGGACTACTAGGCAACTAGCGAAGGGCTGCTAGTCAACAAGACCTAGCGAAGGAATGCTAGGCACCAGGCAAAGGACAGCCTAGTACTGAAGTCCTGGCGAAGGACTGCTGGGCAAAAGTCCAACCAGAGGAGCCGGTTGGCGACAGGTAAACTCTCTTGAGAGGAGTAGGTGAGGAAGCATTCTCCGTTAAGGGAATAGTAGGCATCGGTTCGACCTAGGGCTCCATTTTGGAGACCCAAAGTCAGAACCAAGACAGCTAAGGCTGTATAAAACTAACAACTTACTGCTTTATGTTGTTTTCGGACTAACCCTGAATGCAGGACCAAAGGAACGAGTGTCTGCAGCTCAGAGAGCCACAAAGGAGTGAGGCAGCAGCTGAGTAGGGCGCCCTGAGTGTCCAGGGCGCCCCCAAGGTGAACATGAAACAAATGAAGCAAAAAGGAGCTTCGGCTGAATACTGGCCGGGGCGCCCCCAGCAGCCAGGGCGCCCCCAGCAGTCAGGGCGCCCCCAGCCACCAGGGCGCCCCACGCCTGAAGACAGCGATGAGGATAAGCCTCATCCAGCCGAGACTTCCGCAGAACAGGTCAACCAGGGCGCCCCCGTCAAGGCATTATCCCGAATTTGAAGGGATAACTCGCTGACCGCGAGAAGGGGGGATCACAGGCCACGTGGAGGGCGCCCCCGTGCTCCAAGGCGACCTCAGAACCCTATAAAAGGACCTCGACCCCTCAAGCCTGAAAACAACTTCTTCCAACGCTGTTACGTTCTTCTGCTCCTGCGCTTCACCCCAGAAACCTTCCAACTCGATACGAAAGCGCCGACGACGTCCCTCTGCTCCGAGAAACATCCGATATCGGACGTCGGTAACGAAGAACTGATTTTTCATTTCTGTTATACTATTACTGTACTACAATTGTAAACTTTTGTAAGAATCTTTGCGCGATTATAGAATTGCCCTCAATAAACGGTCAACGACCGTGGGCCTTGGAGTAGGAGTCGACCTAGGCTCCGAACCAAGTAAAATCCCTGCGTTTGCGATTGTTCTTATTCAGCTGCATACTTACTCTAATTCACTTCCGAAAATTTTTAACGATATTCACCCCCCTCTATCGTGTCTCTCGATCCAACAAGTGGTATCAGAGCGGGGAAGATCAAACTTGGTGCAACCACCAGTTTGAAAATTTTTCGGATTTTTTTGTTATTTTTTTCTTTTTCTTCGTTCGAATTTCTTCTAATATTTTCTTTGTTAGAAATTCTTCTAACATTTTTTCGTTCAAATTTCTTCGAATTTTCTTCTCGTTGATCGAGGTTGGTGCAACACCACTCGACAAATATTTTTCTTTTATCCCACACTACTAATCCAAGACCAAGTCTTGGGACAAAGTTTTTTTTTCCCTCTCTTTTTCAGATAAAAATTCCTAATAGCCATGTAAGAAGGATTCAGCACAGTCAGACCTCCACTTTTCAGTGGAGAAGACTTTTCTTACTGGAAAAGTCGAATGGAGGTCCACCTGAAAACTCAGGTGGACATGTGGATCATCATCCAGTCCGGACTGGAGATCCCAAAGAACGCTGAAGGAGTACCTCAGACCTACTCTGAATGGGACACCGCTCTGAAGCGCAAAATAGAAGTCGATGCAAAGGCAACTCAGACCCTACAATGCGGTTTAACAAAAGAGGAACTGAACCGGGTGGGCCCTTTCAACAGTGCCAAGGAGCTGTGGGCAAAATTGATCGAGCTGCATGAAGGAACATCAGACACTAGGATCAGCAAGAGAGATCTGCTCCTAAACAAGCTATATACCATCAAAATGACCGACAGCGAGACGGCAGCGCAGCTTCACGCCCGAATCTAAGAACTTATGAACGGTCTACATACTATTGGTCACAAGGTCGAAAACCGTGACTTAATAAGGTACGGACTAAATGCTTTCCCAAGAAACACTTTGTGGGCATCTATGGTAGATGCATACAAAGTTTCAAGGGATCTTTCAAAAATAAAGTTAGATGAACTTTTTTCTGAACTAGAATTACACGAACAGACTAACTGCAATATGGCCGAGAAAAGTATTGCCTTTGTTGCAGGAAAAACTGGAAGAACAACAATGAAGAAGCCTCAACCTGAACACGAGTCTAACTCAGACTCAGACTCAGACTCAGAAGGCGAAGAAGGAGATCGACCTGAGCTGGTCCGACTAGCCCGAAGCTACTATAAAAAATTGAAGAACCAAACCAACAAATGGAAAACAAGCCGAAGAAAGGACGAACCAGCTGAACCCGCAAGTGACAAAAACAAGCCCAACGTGACCTGCTACGAGTGCAAGAAGAAGGGCCACTACAAGATGGAGTGTCCGAACCTAAAGGAGACCAAGAAGACAAGAAGAAAGAAAGCCCTCCAAGCAACCTGGGACGAATCTTCCTCAGAAGAAGAAGAAGAAGCACCCCAGTCAAACCTACTAGCCCTGACAACCTCAGAAGAAGTCGAGACCAAGTCAGAATCAGAACAGAACGACGGCAGACTAACCTTTTCAGAAGACGGCGAAATCAAGGTAAGTGGTTTCAGTAGAAGTCAGTTAAATGAACTTATTTCGTATCATTCTCGAGATTTGGCGAAAGCCAAACTCCGAATCGAATCCCTCCGACAGGAAGTAAAACTCCTGAAAGAGGGAGCTGATTCTAAACCCTTAACCGAGAAGGATCAAGAAGGAACTCCTACTCAAGTTGAAAAACTTGAGAAAGAGAACTCCTCCCTGAAAACTCAGGTTAAGGATCTTAGATCATCCTTAGAACGATTCACCTCTAGTTCCAAGAATCTTGACATGATTCTTGGAAAACAGAAGTCAGTTCTAAATCGATCCGGACTTGGATATAGAACCAAATCTAGACAAAGATCCTATTTTGCTGTACTAAACCAGTCCAGACCAAAAGTTCAGGCATGGGTACCAAAACTATGCCTGAACCAACAAACTGGATCAAATCAATATTGGATCCCCAAGGACAAGATTCACATCTTGCCAAACTATTATCGTGGCTATACTCCAGGGGGAGCCAAATTGAAAACAATATTTATTATTAGATAAAATTCAATTCTTGATTGAAATTTGCTTGCTTGAGTGTTTATTTAAATTCCTGCAAATTACCATGCTTAGACTTAGGAATGATTAGTATAAGGACTGAACAAACTTAACTGAAACTTGACAACATAGTATTGGGTGGAGGTGAGATGATAGTACGTTAGGGAAACCAATTCTAATAAGGTCAAGTCTACTTGGTCTCTTTAGACTGGTGAAACTAGCCGGAGCTACCGATCCAAGACCCAAACTAGTTAGACCAGAATTTTTCAAAGATTAATTTTGAAAATGAAATTTCATTAAAAGGCTTTGTCAAGGAAAGGGTTGATGATCCAATAAGGCTACGACCAAAGAAGGCCTAGTGCCTCGCTAAGACCTGGAAGACAATTTTTGAAATTCAAATTCAAATTATTCTTTGTCAAATTCAAATCTAACATAAATTTTCAGTTATTTGTAGATTTAAAGTGTCTTTTAAAAATAAATTTATTTGTTTACAAAATTAATTAAGTTTTTCAAAACAAATCATGTTTTTCGAAAATTCTTTTATCAAAACCTATCTCACAAAACCTATAAGGTTAATGTGACTGAAAACCCTAGATTTGGTGAGACAGCAAACTTAATGAAAATTCATTTAATAACTGCACTTTTGTTTTCATTCAGTTTAGAACGGCACTGACTTAACTCTAGGCAAACCATGATTAAAAACAGTCGAATCTGGTCAAACCATGGTTAAAAACAGTCAAATCAAGTCAAATCTATTCAAACACAGTCTTTTAGGGTCAAAAACAGTCGTTCAGGGCGCCCAAACCCTTACGGGCGCCCCGAGGCTGGTCAAAAGTAGCTTTCTGTCACTGCATGCTGACCAGGGCGCCCGGGTGCTCCCGGGCGCCCCCGTATAGTCCTTCAACGGCAGAAAGCTGCCAAAAGGCAGCCACAACCCTGGCCAGGGCGCCCTCGCCAGGCAGGGCGCCCAGGCCATCTAGGGCGCCCTCACACTACAGGGCGCCCGAAACTGCCCTATAAAAGGGGCTCCATACCCCCTTCTTCTCCTCACACTCAAACTTCTACTTCTCCTCAACTCTCTACCCTCCAAGAGATCTAGCAACCCTCTCAAGCTCTCATCTTCAACAATGCCTCCCCGAGCAGCCCGGTATAATTTTTTAATTAAGTTAAATTTCTTTAAATGCAATTCCTTCATACTTTCTTTAAATGCATATTCCTTCTCTTAGAAGAGGCTGACTAAACCAGGCAGAACCCGGTACCCAACCTAGTCCTGATCCTAGGTTTCCGAATTTAGAACTATGTAATAAGTTCGCTCGTACAACCTATAAACCTATCAAGACGAGCTACTTGAATAGACAATTTTTCACCCAATGCTGTCCCTTAGCAATGAACGTTATAAACTTTTACCAACTTGACAATCTCGTATTCTGCACTCATCCAATCAACAGATCCTTATGTGTAGAATTTTACAACAACATAATTAGACAGGATAGTCTCATGTTCGTCACCACTGTCCAAGGAATTCCCTTGACAATCACACCTACACTACTCAACCGATTTCTAGCACTACGACTCTCGCAGTCCACCTTCTATTGTTAGCCTCATAGGGAGCCTCCCTTTGATGCTCCCTATTCTCACATTACCTTAGATGTAACGCCCCAAAATTCCCATTTTTAGTTCTTAGAGTCCTTAGAATTATTAAAAATGGTTTAGAAATATTCTAGATATTTTTAGGGATTTTTAGAATATTTTTATGGAATTTTCCGAGTCCGTTTAGTATATTTAAAAAAGAAAAAACGTTTAAGGGCAGCAGGGGGTTCGAACCCTTCACCTGCGCTGTGAGAGGAGAGTGGACGGACCAGCTGTGCTGGGTTGGTTTTGTTGAAACAGATTGAGCGAAACAATAGATAAGGTATAATTAGGTAAATTCGCCCCCATAAGTATAAATAGATAATTAAGGAGAGAAGTTTTATTTTCTTCCCCCAAACCCTCACGCCGTCTCTCTCTCCTCCCTTGGGCGAAAACACACCAAGCCCTAAGGCTTCCTCCGGTGGCCGGCCAAGGCTCTCCTCCGAGAGATCTTCCAATATTCGGAATCCCCACGACGAGAGGAACGCGTGAGCGCGAAGAAATCTCCGAGACTTCGAGTTTCTCCGGAACCTCCGACGCCGTTCTTGGTTGTAAGTCCAAGATATCCAGGTAAGTACTGCTCACCTGCAGTAAGAGGCGGTTTTTCCGCAAGAATTTCCCTTAAAAGTTTTTAAAAGAGATATTTCCTTTTTGTTTAAGTTTTTGCATGTGATCTTAGTTCATTATATGCTTGTATAAGTTTGATTAAGCACCCTATGTGAGATTAGGGGCTAAGAAAGTTATGAGAAAAGAAAAGAGAAGATAAAGATAAGAAAAGAAAAGGCCAAGGCCTTAAGAAATCCCCAAAAGTCAAGACTTAGGGATTTTAGCACGCAAGGTGCTCGAGAAAATGCCAAGGCATTTACAGATAAGAAAGAAAAGAAAGAAAAGCTATTTTATTTTCTAAGGCCAGTACCCGGCGTCCAAGGGCGTCGTTAAAGAAATCCAGGTGTCCAATTCCAAGGTCTTGGCCCTGGTAGACCAAGGTCTGCTCTATTAGGATTGGTGGCTCGCTACCCCAACCTTTTAGGGAACGCGCATGAGATGGTACTTACGTCTTCAGTGGATCCGAGTGATTATTATTTTCAAGTATATGCTTTAGCAAAGTTTCTAAAGTTTAAAGAGTTTTCAAAAAGTTAAAGAATAGCTAAAGTTTTAAGTTGAGCCAAGAAAAGTAAATTGAGATTTATTAATGCTTGAGTATGCATGTTTTGAGTTATACATGTTCTTAGTTTTCTTTCAAGCATATAAGTATCTCATATGAATTTCATATTGATCAAGAATCATGTTTGCACATTTCGAGATTTTGTGAGCTAGATAGTACTTACTAAGCTTTTTGCTTACTAGTTGCATTTCCTCTTACTGCAGATAAAGGTAAAGGCAAGCAATTCTGAAGGAAGGCGACGAGGCGGTGCTGAGTAAAGTGTGTGTGGTGGCTGATTTTGGAGAGATCCTTGAACGAGACAAATTAGTTATTTGAATTACAATGTTTTAGTTTATTCAAATTTCAAGTTCTTGCTTTATGGAGTTTAGCGAACATTTAAGTTTTGGATAGTTTTACATGCTCAATTTCTTAGAGTAAAGATTCCATGTCATTTCATTTAGCATACATATCCTTATGATTGCATTGGATGAGTAGAAGTGTGAGTAGTTGGAAATATTGATACTTTGTTAGAGAAATAGATGCATGTGCCAAGATAGTATTAATTTCTCTTTGAATCAAGTTTTTATTGCTTAAATATGTTTAGAAAAGTTGTATTCACATTTCATAATGTTTTAGCAAGGTTATAGAACATGTATTTGGTGTTATGAAGGCATAGGAGTCAAGATTGGTACAAACTCTAAGGTTAAAGTTCATATAAACTTGAATAGCTTATTTCCTTCCGCAAAAGTCCAAATTTCAAGTTTATGGATTCGTTTTGATTGGCTAAATTGTTTAGAAAACTGGCATAGAGTATAGAAATGGTGTCATGATTTTATATGGCTCGAAACTATATGATTGGTGGGCTTTTGAAACAAGTGCCGAAACCTGAAATTTCAGATTTCAGGCTTATCAGTCGACTGATACAGTATCAGTCGACTGATACCCGAAAGCTGAGTTGGGCAAGGCAAGTTTCAATAAGTATTTTCTTACGAGTTTTTGAGAAAGAAAGTGTGACATGGTATCATGCATGACTATTTAAGTTAGAATATCATTCTTAGATAGATTAAAAAGAAAAAAAAAAGATTTCCGCATTTTTAGTCATGCATTAGAGTCGAGAAGTAGACAGAAGTAACGATCCGTCTAAGGCAGAGAAGGCGGGTCGCTACATTAGATACGTTACACTCCTACTTCTTTAGGCAACCCCTGGCCAGACGATTTCAGTCTGTCGACCTACAGGTCCAGGACTACGCTCTATATAAAGTAGTAGTCCGATGTATTCTGCCATTATCTACTAGAGACGTTGCTACTATGCGACCATTTCACACCTTCCTCCTATATGCCTTGATCCATCAGCTAGACATCGACATAGGACTTCATATGTTTCATGCTATCCTACACGCTTCCAGTATTACCACGCAAGGGCGAGTACGCATACCCTACTGCCATATCATCACGTCCATCTTACATCACCATGGTCGGAACATCATAGAGGGGGAGATGGCCGATTTGACCGATTACGATGAGATAGGCTATAGAAACTTCTCCCTAGCCGGTATAGAGGTGTCCGGTACCGGGGTCTTGTCCTGGAGACGTCAGAGAGCAGCTCCCCAGATCGACTCAGACGAGGAGGTTGAGGTCGACGTCGAGGATCTGGTAGCAGCAGCCTGAGCACACAAAGACGAGCCTCCACCACCGACCCTCGACCAGCGCCTCACACAGATACAGACGGAGATCCATAGTCTCCGAGAGGAGGTCGAGGCCTATCACATCGAGCAGATGGACGCTCGTAGAGCCGATCGAGAAGTGGCTGATGCATGATACATTGAGATGATGGCACGATTCGATTCATGGCAGCCTGGCTCATCTGACCACCCTGGCCCTTCTTCATAGTTAGACTATTTCTGCATTGTACTAAGTAACCAAAACATGACTTATGTTTGACGCTACTGTACCTCTGTTTGACTAGTTAACCTATTCTGTTTGACTACTTATTTAACTTGAGTATCTAATCTTGGCTGTGCTTAGTAGAATAGGTTAACTCTACTTTTCATTTTCTTACCACCTTATTGACTTTTCATTTTCGTACTACTTCACTCAACTTAAAATCACTTTTGCTTTAAAATCAGTCTTTATTCAGTTTTGAAAAAGCCTTTTAAAATAAATTTTTTACTTAGTTTTATTTTCAAAACAACCCCTTTCAAAACTAGGGCTTTTTCGTAAATGGACTTAGCCTAGGCCCTAACCCTAGAAATGCATGCACCTATAGACTTAGAAGCCATCTCACAAGCACCTTAGGGTACTTTTGATTGATAACCTAGAATGGATTGAGATGCTTAGGTCTTTGCCTTAAATCAAGATGCTTTAAGTCAGTGCATCTACAGTAATTGGGGCACTAAATACAACTTATACAGTAATCAAGTTAAGTGTCATGTTTAGAAAATCTAACTTAAACAGAACACTTAACTTGACTAACCCTAGCGAAAACTATGGTTTATAACAGTCAGTAAGTAGCTAATTGGGTTAGACAGGACCCTAAACAAAAAATTAACACTGATTTGATTGAGGTCATATCTTGAATTGGTTCAGTACAAGCAAATTATGCAGTTTACTTTTTCTCTATTATGCAATCTGTATGTTTGCTATATTTCTTTATTTTTGATATATGGCAAAGGGGGAGAGATAGGAAAGGAATCCTTTATTCAAAAAGTTTTTAAGCTTTCAAAATTTTTCAAACTTCTAAGCTTTCAGAAAGGAATCCTTTATTCAAAAAGTTTTTAAGCTTTCAAAAATTTTCAAACTTCTAAGCTTTCAGAAAGGAATCCTTTATTCAAAAAGTTTTTAAGCTTTCAAAATTTTTCTAACTTCTAAGCTTTCAAAACTTTTCTAACTTCTAAGCTTTCAAAATATTTCTAACTTCTAGCTTTCAAAATTTTTCTAAACTTCTAAAGCTTTGAAAACCTTCTAAGTACTTTAGAAACTCAAGTTTTTTAAGTACTCAAGTTTTTCAAGAAAAGTTCTAAGTGTTTGAAATCCTACTAAGTACCTTAAATTTAAAGTTTTCATGTACTTTAAACTTAGAGTTTTCAAAACTGATTGAGCACTTTAAAACATGAGGCTTCAAAAGTTTTCAAAATCTTTAAACTTTTTACAAGTATAAATTTTCCAAAGTGCACAACCAAAATCATGATTGAAAAATTTGACTCTAAAGCATTTTTTTCAAAACTAAAAACCCCACAAATTTTTGAAAAATCAAGGGGAAGATTCCTTCCAGGGGGAGGGAACTAAATCTGCTATGATTAACTTAACTTTTTGAATCGGGTTGCCATAAATCAAAAAGGGGGAGATTGTTGGTGTAGATAGCACCCATGTCAAACCTATGTTTTGATAAATGGCAAAGGGTTCAAAAGTTAAGTCTTATTTGTTATTCTAACATGTTACTCAAGTGTGCAGGAAAAGCCCTAGCGAAGGACTGCTAGGCAACTGGCAAAGGAATGCCAGGAGACAAAGACCTAGTGAAGGACTACTAGGCAACTAGCGAAGGGCTGCTAGTCACCAAGTCCTAGTGAAGGACTACTAGGCAACTAGCGAAGGGCTGCTAGTCAACAAGACCTAGCGAAGGAATGCTAGGCACCAGGCAAAGGACAGCCTGGTACTGAAGTCCTGGCGAAGGACTGCTGGGCAAAAGTCCAACCAGAGGAGCCGGTTGGCGACAGGTAAACTCTCCTGAGAGGAGTAGGTGAGGAAGCCTTCTCCGTTGAGGGAACAGTAGGCGTCGGTTCGACCTAGGGCTCCATTTTGGAGACCCAAAGTCAGAACCAAGACAGCTAAGGCTGTATAAAACTAACAACTTACTGCTTTATGTTGTTTCCGGACTAACCCTGGATGCAGGACCAAAGGAACGAGTGTCTGCAGCTCAGAGAGCCTCAAAGGAGTGAGGCAGCAGCTGAGTAGGGCGCCCTGAGTGTCCAGGGCGCCCCCAAGGTGAACATGAAACAAATGAAGCAAAAAGGAGCTTCGGCTGAATATTGGCCGGGGCGCCCCCAGCAGCCAGGGTGCCCCCAGCAGTCAGGGCGCCCTCAGCACCCAGGGCACCACCAGCCACCAGGGCGCCCCGCGCCTGAAGACAGCGATGAGGATAAGCCTCATCCAGTCGAGACTTCCGCAGAACAGGTCAGCCAGGGCGACCTCGGCTTCCCGGGTGCCCCCGTCAAGGCATTATCCTGAATTTGAAGGGATAACTCGCTAACCGCGAGAAGGGGGGATCACAGGCCACGAGGAGGGCACCCCCGTGCTCCAAGGCGCCCTCAGAACCCTATAAAAGGCCCTCGACCCCTCAAGCCTGAAAACAACTTCTTCCAACGCTGTTACGTTCTTCTGCTCCTGCGCTTCACCCCAAAAACCTTCCAACTCGACACGAAAGCGCCGACGACGTCCCTCTGCTCCGAGAAACATCCGATATCGGATGTCGGTAATGAAGAACTGATTTTTCATTTCTGTTATACTATTACTGTACTACAATTGTAAACTTTTGTAAGAATCTTTGCGCGATTATAGAATTGCCCTCAGTAAACGGTCAACGACCGTGGGCCTTGGAGTAGGAGTCGACCTAGGCTCCGAACCAAGTAAAATCCCTGTGTTTGCGATTGTTCTTATTCCGCTGCATACTTACTCTAATTCACTTCCGAAAATTTTTAATGATATTCACCCCCCCCTATCGTGTCTCTCGATCCAACAGTTCCTTCTTCCTTCTTGAACCTTCTCAGTTAAGGGTTCAGAGTCTGCTCTCTCTTTCAGGAGTTTTACTTCCTGTCTGAGAGACTTGACTCGAATTTTGGCTTTTGCCAAATCTCGAGAAAGATAAGAAATTAATTTGCATAATTGAATTCTAGAAAAACCACTTACAGTTATTTCGCCATTTTTTGAAAAAGTGAGCTTGCCGTCATCCGGCTCCGATTCTGACTCGGTCTAAATTTCTTCTGAGGCGGTTAGTGCGAGCAGGTTAGATTGTGGCACCTCTTCTTCTTCTTCGGAGGAGGACTCGTCCCACGTTGCCTAAAGTGCCTTCTTTCTTCTTGCTTTCTTGGCTTCTTTTAGGTTAGGGCATTTGGATTTGAAATGTCCCTTTTTGTTGCACTCGAAGCAAGTCACACTTGATTTGTTCTTAGTTGATTCAGCTTGATCTTCCTTCTTTCGGCTGGCTTTTCTTCTGTTGGATTGATTCTTCAATTCCTTGTAGTAGTTTCGGGCCAGTCGGACCAGCTTAGGTCGATCTCCTTCGTCGTCTTCTGAGTCTGACTCTGAATCAGACTCGGGTGCAGGTTGAGGTTTCTTCTTGGATATCTTTCCAGCTTTACCTGCAATAAAGGCAATGCCTTTCTCGGCCAGGGTGCAGTTAGTCTGCTCATGTAACTCAAGTTCTGAAAACAGTTCATCTAATTTAATTTTTGAAAGGTCCCTTGAAACCTTGTATGCATCTACAATAGATGCCAACAAGGTGTTTCTCGGGAAAGCGTTAAGAGCGTACCTTATTAGGTCATGGTTTTCTACCTTGTGACCGATGGTGTGTAGTCCGTTCATTAACTCCTGAATTCTGGCATGGAGTTGAGCTGTTGTTTCGTTGTCGTTCATCTTGATCGTGTATAGCTTGTTCAGGAGGAGACCTCTCTTGCTGATTCGAGTATCTGAAGTTCCTTCGTGCAGCTCGATCAGCTTACCCCACAGCTCCTTTACACTATTGAATGGTCCTACCCGATTCAACTCTTCCTTGGTCAAGCCGCATTGAAGTGTCTGGGTTGCTTTGGCATCAGCTTCAATTTTTCTTTTCAGAGCGGTATCCCACTCAGCGTAAGACTGTGGCACTCCTTCAGAATTCTTTCGAATCTCCAGGCCAGACTGGATGATTATCCACATGTCCACCTGAGTTTTCAGATGCACCTCCATCCGACTTTTCCAGTAGGAGAAGTCCTCCCCACTGAAAAATGGTGGTCTGGCTGTGCTAAATCCTTCTTGTATGGTCATTTTATCTGAAAAATAAAAGTAAAAGAAAAAATATCCCAAGACTTGGTCTTGGATTAGTAATGCGAGAAGAAAAAAATATTTATCGAGGGGTGTTGCACCAACCTCGATTAACAAGAAAAATTTCGAATGAAAAAAAAATTAAAAAGATTTCGTAAAAATCCGAAAAAATCTCAAACTGGTAGTTGCACCAATTTTGAGCTTCCCCGCTCTGATACCACTTGGTGGATCGAGAGAATACGATAGAGGGGGGGTGAATATCGTAAAACGTTTCGGATTCAAGATTAAGAGAATTAGCAGCGGAAATTTAAAGCACAACACAAAGAACTCAAGTGATTTATTTGTTCGGAGTCGCAGTCGGCTCCTACTCCAAGGCCCACGGTCGTTGACCGTTTACTGTGGGCAATTCTATATGTGCGTAAAAAGGTTTACAGATAGATATTACAATTGAAGTACAATAAACTTAAAAAGTCAGCTCTTTGTTACTGACGCCCGATGTGGATTGTATTTTGGAGTAGAGGGACGTCGTCCGCGCTTGTATCTCGATTTGTGAGGTTTCCGGGGCAGAGCGCTTGAGTAGAAGAGCGTATTGGCATTTGAAGAAGTGATGCTGAAGCCTCAGGGGTCGAGCCCCGTTTATAGCAGGTCTGGGGGCGCCCGGGACGTTGGGGGCGCCCTCTACGTGTCCTCCGATCCGCAATTCTCTCGGTCAGCTCTAATACCTCCAAAATCGGGATCTAGCTTTGACGGGGGCGCCCGGGAAGCAGGGGGCGCCCGGGAAGCAGGGGGTGCCCGGGTTGACTCAGTCTGTTGGCTTCTCGCTGGCTTGAACCTTATCTGCCTCGTTGGCTTGGACCCAGGGCGCCCTGAGCATCCGGGGCGCCCGGGAGCACGGGGGCGCCCGGGAGCATGGGGGCGCCCCGCCCAGTGAACTGCCGAAGCATATGTTTGCTTAACTTGTTTTGCCTTGACCTTGGGGGTGCCCAGGACACTGGGGGCCCCCTACTCAGCTGCTGCCTCTTTCCTTGGAGGCGTTCTCAGCTGCAGAAACTCATTCCTTCGGTCCTGCATCCAGGGTTAGTCCAAAACAACACAAAGCAATCAAGTATTAGGTTTATACAACCTTAGCTGTCTTGGTTCTGACTTTGGGTCTTGAAAATGGAGCCCTAGGTCGAACCGAGGCCTACTGTTCCCTCGACGGGGAACGCGTCCTCACCTACTCCTTTCAGGAGAGTTTACCTTGTAGCGACCCCGCCTTCTCTACCTTAGACGGTCCACTACTTTATCTACTATCTTGACTCTACTGCACGACTAAGAATGCGGAACTTCTTTATTTTTCTTTTAAATCCATCTAGGGATGATATTCTAACTCTAATAGTCATGCATGATACAATGGCACACTTCTTTTCATCTATAGAACTTCTCTGCAATGCCAGTCGACTGCGATCTAACCAGTCGACTGGTATCGGCCACAGAAAGTTTCTGGGCGTGGCACCAGTCGACTGGCCTCTTGGCAGTCGACTGATGCATCGAACAGAAGCTACTGTTCGATAGGGCAGTCGACTGATACTGAACCAGTCGACTGGCACGCCTGAAAAACCTGAAATTCAGATTCGAACTTTGTTTCAAAAGTCCACAAAACATATAGTTTCAAGCCATACAAAGACACAACACCATTTCTATACTCTATACTAGTTTCCCAAACATTTTAGCCAATCAAAACAACTTCATAAACTCGAAATTAGAACTTTTGCGGAAGTAATTAAGTTATGAAAATCTATATGAACTTATAACTAAAGTTTTGTACCAAACTTAACTCCTATGCATTCATAATACCAAAACACATGTTCTACACCGCACTAAAGCATTTTGGGATGTAATGCAACTTTTCTAAGCATATTTATAGCAAAGGGAAACTCTCAATATCTTGGCATATGCATCAAATAGCTCCATCAAGTATCAATATTCAAAACTACTCACACTCATACTCATCCAATGCCATCATAAGGATATGTATGCTAATTAAAATGATATGGAATCTTTACTCATGGTTTTAAGACATGCAAAATATCTAAAACGTAATTACTTGGATAAATGCTATATGATCTAACTTAAACTAAGACTTTATAATAAATACACTTTGAGTCTTTTATTCATCTTGTCCCAAGGACCTCTCCAAGTGTAGGGTTTTTTCGGGCCGCGAAAACCGCTTTTTCGCGTCGCGGAAACCCCGAAAGCCCCAATAGAAAGGATCCGAGCGAAGAAAACCATTTCAAAAATTTACGAGTGCTCATTTACATGCTTCAAAACCGATCTACATCCTAGATCTATTAGAGAAGAGAAAAACTACCTTCGATGCGTGCCCCGCAATTCCCGCTCGCTCCTCGGTTGGTGTCGGATCTCAAGGATGCAAAGTAGCAACCCTCTAGAAGTATCCACACAAGCAAGAGAGTGGAGAGGAGAGCCCAAAAGTGTGCTAGCACTTTTGGGGTCTCGGCAAGATGAGAGGAGAGGGAGAGACAAAACCAAAAACTAGTTGGGAGAAGAATCAATCACACACAAAAAAAACTCATATTGTGTGTATAAGTGGCCGGCCACCACCTTCCATAACCCCCTTATTTGAATTCAAAATTTAAATGGGGAGGTTACTTAGCCTTGATGATGATGCCAAGTCATCACTTGGTCAAGTCAAGGTGATGTGGCTTGAGTCAAGTCAAACTTGCCTCTTATGGACTTTCCATATTTAGCCAAAGTCAAACTTTGACTTCATTATTCTCCCATGATTAGATTCATCCAACACTTGGATCAAACTCGAGTCCAACTCAAGTTGTCTAATTTGAGTCAAGTCAAACTTGCCTTTTATGGACTTTCCATATTTAGCCAAAGTCAAACTTTGACTTCATTATTCTCCCATGATTAGATTCATCCAACACTTGGATCAAACTCGAGTCCAACTCAAGTTGTCTAATTTGAGTCAAGTCAAACTTGCCTTTTATGGACTTTCCATATTTAGCCAAAGTCAAACTTTGACATCATTATTCTCCCATGATTAGATTCATCCAACACTTGGATCAAACTCGAGTCCAACTCAAGTTGTCTAATTTGAGTCAAGTCAAACTTGCCTTTTATGGACTTTCCATATTTAGCCAAAGTCAAACTTTGACTTCATTATTCTCCCATGATTAGATTCATCCAACACTTGGATCAAACTCGAGTCCAACTCAAGTTGTCTAATTTGAGTCAAGTCAAACTTGCCTTTTATGGACTTTCCATATTTAGCCAAAGTCAAACTTTGACTTCATTACTCTCGGTCCATCATATGGACTTATTCTCCATCTATTGCTCTATGTGTGTGACCCTATAGGTTCTTGTAATGTTGGCAATGACCTTAAACCTATTTAAGGACATAAGCAATGAGAGGTATCTAGCAACACATCATTGCTACCCAAGTTACAAGAATGTCGAGATCCAACATCACCATTGTGACTAATAATTGTGACCATCACAATATGTGACAACGTCATTCTATCCTCGATATCTAGATTGATCTTTCATGAGGCATAGACTGTGTCATCCTCCAATCAATCTATGTGTCTTGAACTCCAAGTAGACTCACTATAATCAAATAAGCTCAATATCTCATATTGCCTTATTTGGGCATGACCATGCACTTAGTGATCTCACTCTATCAAGACTATGATATCTCTCCCGTCATATAGGAGGGATAGATCCCATCTACATCACTCACATCCCTCCGCATAATTTGTTACATACCCAGTAATCACCTTTATAGTCCACCCAGTTACGGGTGACGTTTGACGAAACCAAAGTACATAACTCCTTATGTATGGAACTATGGTGACTTCAGGTCTAAGGACTAATAGTCATACTAATAGTCACATGAGAAAGTATATGACACTCATATAACGATCCATGATACTTTCTCATAGCGGGCCATTCAGTATACATTCTCTAATGTATACCCATGTGTCAACTTGATATCTCATATCCATGACTTGTGAGATCAAGTCATCATATTGACCTACATGCTAGTCTCTATGCATTAACATTGTCCTTGAATGTTAATACTTGACTAGGAATAATTAAAAGTAGTGTTCTCTATATCATCTCACTATCGATTCAACTAATATATTGATATAGATAAGAACCTTCTACTCAAGGACGTTATTATACTAAGTTATTTGGCACCAATACACATAAGTACAATAACCATAAGAAATGCCTTTATATATAAGAAATATATATATACAAGAATATGATAGAATGAGTCCAAAAAGTAATCATCATATGATTGGCTCTAGGGCTCTCACTAACACCAAGGTCAGCCACCTCACACACGTCACTCAGCACCGCCTTGTCGCCTTCCTTCAGAATTGCTTGCCTTTACCTTTACCTGCAGCAAGAGGAAATGCAACTAATAAGCAAAAGCTTAGTAAGTACTATCTAGCTCACAAAATCTCGAAATGTGCAAGCATGCTTTTTAAAACAATGTGAAATCACATGAGATACTTTTATGCTTAAAAGAAACACTAAAACAACATGTATAACTCAAGACATGCATACTCAAGCATTAATAAGTCTTAACTTACTTGTTCTTGGCTTAACTTGAAACTTTAGCAATTCTTTAACTTTAAATCTTTCTTTAACTTTTAGAAAACTTTCTTAAACTTTAGATAACTTTGCTAAAGCATATACTTGAAAATAATATCTCACTTGGATCCACTTAAGACGTAAGTACCATCTTATGCGCGTTCCCTAAAAGGTTGGGGTAGCGAGCCACCAATCCTAATAGAGCAGACCTTGGTCTACCAGGGCCAAGACCTTGGAATTGGACACCTGGATTTCTTTAACGACGCCCTTGGACGCCGGGTACTGGCCTTAGAAAATAAAATAGCTTTTCTTTCTTTTCTTTCTTATCTTTAAATGCCTTGGCATTTTAACGAGCCCCTTGTGTGCCCAAATCCCTAAGTCTTGACTTTTGGGGATTTCTTAAGGCCTTGGCCTTTTCTTTTCTTTTCTTTATCTTCTCTTTTCTTTTCTCATAACTTTTCTTAGCCCCTAACCTCTTATAGGGTGCTTAATCAAACTTATACAAGCATGGATCAACCTAGGATTACATGCAAAATCATAAACTTTAAGTAAAATTGCATTTTAACTTTCTAACTGGAAAATCTTGCGGAAAACCGCCTCTTACTGCAGGTGAGCAGTACTTACTTCAATATCTTGGACTTACAACCGAGAACGACGTCGGAGGTTCCGGAGAAACTCGAAGTCTCGGAGATTTCTTCGCGCTCACTCGTTCCTCTCGTCGCGGGGATTCCGAATATAGGAAATTCTCTCGGAGAGGAGCCTTGGCCGGCCACCGGAGGGAAGCCCTAGGCTTGGTGTGGTTGGTGTGCGCACAAGAGAGGGGAGGAGGGGGTCGGCGGATGGTGAGGAGGGGGAGAAGTTGCCGAACCAAAAATAAAACCCCCACTTAAGTTCTTCTATTTATACCAAGGGGTATTTAAGTCCAACTTATAACTTAACTTAATATCTCTCTATTTTCTTTCAGCACACCCCTGCTGGGGCGCCTGGTTAACCTGACCAACTTAAGTCGTTGATCCTATGGGAGGTCTCGGGTTCAAAACTCGTCCAGGCAACTTTTTGCCGAAAACTCTATTCCTTTTAGTAAAAATACTAAACGGACTCGGAAAATTCCATAAAAATATTCTAAAAATTCCTAAAAATATCTAGAATATTTCTAAACCATTTTTAAATAGTTCTAAGGACTTTAAGAACTTAAAATGGAAATTTTAGGCCCTTATAATCCCCCATACCTTATGAAAAGTTCGTCCTCGAACATAGAATAATTCTGGATATTTTTCTCTCATGCTGTCTTCACGTTCCCAAGTAGCTTCCTCATGCTTTTGATTCTGCCAGATGACCTTCACTAGTGGCACTTCTTTATTTCTTAATCTTTTAACTGCTTTGTCCACTATCTGTGTCGGTCTGCTCTCATAGCTAAGATCTTCTTGGATCTGTACTGACTGAGGCTGAATCACTTGGCTAGGATCGTGAATACACTTCTTTAGCATAGAGACATGAAATGTACTGTGGATAGCTGACATATCCTCTGGCAAGTCCAGCTCATAGGCTACCTTCCCAACTCTCTTTATAATCTTGTAGGGTCCTATGTAGCGAGGACTCAGCTTGCCCTTTTTGCCAAATCTCATCACTCCCTTCATAGGAGCGACCTTGAGGAATACTGAATCTTCAACTTGGAATTCCAGTGGCCTACGGCGTGTGTCAGCATAACTTTTCTGTCTACTCTGGGCCGTCTCAATCCTCTGGCGGATCATCTGGATAGCCTGAGTGGTCTCATCTATAAGCTCAGTCTGGCTGCCTAGTCCCGACTCCATCTCTTTCTTCTCACCAGCTTCTTGCCAACATATGGGTGATCTGCATTTCCTGCCATATAATGCTTCATAAGGCGCCATTTTGATAGTGGCCTGATAGCTATTGTTGTAGGCAAACTCAGCTAAACACAGAAATTTGCACCAACTACCCTTAAAGTCCAACGCACAAGCCCTTAGCATGTCTTCTAAAATCTGATTTACTCTCTCTGTTTGTCCATCTGTCTGGGGATGGAAAGCTGTGCTGAACTGGAGTCTGGTGCCTAGGGCGTCCTGAACACACCTCCAAAAATGGGAGATAAACCGCCCGTCTCTGTCAGAAATGATAGACTTTGGGACTCCATGAAGCCGGATCACTTCCTTCACATATAACTGCGCCAAATGCTCTACTGAGTGCGACACCTTGATGGCTAGAAAGTGGGCAGACTTGGTCAATCTGTCTACTATCACCCAAATTGCATCGTGTCCATGGGTGGTTCTTGGAAGACCTGTGATAAAGTCCATGGATATTTCTTCCCAGTTCCACTCTGGAAAAGGAAGAGGCTGTAGAACTCCTCCTGGTCTCTGGTGCTCTGCCTTGACTCTCTGGCAGGTCAGGCAGGTACTGATATATCTGGCCACGTCTCGCTTGAGTCCAGACCACCAGAACCTTTTCTTTAAATCTTGGTACATCTTGGTAGAACCAGGATGCATAGAGTACGGGGTACTGTGGGCTTCTTCTAAAATATTCTTTCTTAGTTCCTCGTCATTGGGGACGCAAAGGCGGTCTCCAAGGTAGAGGATGCCACTGTCTGATACTCGAAACTCTAAATTTTCTGCCTCTTGGATCCCCTGCTTGATCTTCTGAATCTCTGGGTCTTTATCTTGCTTTTCTTGTATATCTATAAGCAGGGTTGATTCTAGGGTCAATGCAGAAAATTGCCCAACCATAACTTCGACTCCAAAATCTTTTATTTCTTTCTGAAGTGGTGGAGACAGTGATGATAGGGACATCAGTGCTGCACAGGATTTCCTGCTCAGTGCATCTGCCACTTTATTAGTTTTACCTGGGTGGTAGAGGATTTCACAGTCATAATCTTTGACCAACTCTAGCCACCTGCGCTGCCTCATATTCAGATCCTTCTGAGTGAAGAAGTACTTCAAACTCTGATGGTCTGTGAAGATTCTGCACTGCACTCCATACAGGTAGTGTCTCCAGAGCTTCAGTGCAAAAACCACAGCTGCTAGCTCAAGGTCGTGGGTAGGGTAATTCTTCTCATAGTCCTTGAGCTGTCTGGAGGCATATGCTATTACTTTACCGTCTTGCATGAGGACAACTCCAAGGCCCATCTTGGATGCATCACTGAAGATGTCGAAGGCCTTGTCACTTTCTAGAACAGTCAGGATGGGAGCACTGGTCAGTCTCTTCTTCAGCTCTAGAAAACTGTGCTCGTATTTATCTGACCATTCATACTTCTTGTTCTTTCTGGTCAGGGCTGTGAGTGGAGAGGCTATTCTGGAAAAGTCCTCCACAAATTTTCTGTAATATCCTGCCAGGCCTAAGAAGCTTCTGATTTCACTGGCATTCTTGGGTCTACACCAGTTGCTGACTGCTTCTATCTTGGCTGGATCAACTTGAATGCCTTCTTTGGATACAATGTGACCTAGGAAGGTCACCTGATCTAGCCAAAACTCACACTTTGAGAATTTTGCATAGAGCTTCTCCTGCTGAAGGATCTGCAGCACTATCCTCAAGTGTGTAGCATGGTCCTCTGGAGTCTGTGAGTATATGAGAATATCATCAATAAATACAATGACGAATTTATCGAGATACTCCCTGAAGATGTGGTTCATCAGCTCCATGAAGACTGCTGGAGCATTGGTTACTCCAAAAGGTATCACTACAAATTCGTAGTGGTCGTATCTTGTCCTGAAGGCCGTCCTGGGGATGTCACTTTCTTTAACCTTTAGCTGATGATACCCAGAACGCAGATCTATCTTCGAGAACACGGTAGCCCCTTTGAGTTGATCAAATAAATCATCTATTCTAGGAAGGGGGTACTTGTTCTTGATGGTTACCTTGTTCAGAGCTCTGTAGTCTATGCACAGACGCATAGACCCATCCTTCTTCTTGACGAAAAGTACAGGAGCTCCCCAGGGTGAATGACTCGGGCGGATGAAGCCTTTGTCTAGTAGCTCCTGGAGTTGCTCTTGTAATTCTTTCAGCTCTGCAGGAGACATACGATATGGGGCTTTTGAGACCGGACCGGTACCTGGCACCAGCTCAATCTCAAATTCCACTTCCCTGTTGGGCGGTAGTCCAGGTAGGTCTTCTGGGAACACTTCTGGATATTCGCAGACTACCCGTACATCCTCCTGCTTGAGTTCTTTCTTTGCTTCTGAGTCCACTACGTGTGCAAGAAAACCAGCACACCCTTGCTCTAGCATCTGGTGGGCTGCCAAGGCTGAGAGGAATTTCTGAGTCTTCCTCTTTGGGGCTCCTTGAAACTCGAATGGTGGTTCTCCTTCTGGGCTGAAAACCACTTTCCTTCCACGGCAGTCCACTGAAGCGCTGTACTTACTGAGGAAATCCATGCCCAGTATGATGTCGAAGTCTTGCATCGCAAGGACTATCAAATCGACATATAGCTCTCGGTCTGAAATCTTGATTGGCACAGCCCGGAGCCGCTTGGTGGATTCCATGATTTCCCCTGAAGGGAGAGTTGTCAGGAATCTGGACTCCCAACTCTCTGCAGGCACCTGTAACTTACTAGCAAAAGGTACTGATACGAAAGAATGGGTCGCCCCAGTGTCAAACAGTGTAGTAGCTAAATGCTGAAAAATAACTATTTGACCTGTTACGACCGTGGAGGCGCTGGCAGCTTCTTCCTTCGTGAGGGAAAAGACTCTGGCATTGGTTGGAACTGGTGCTGCTTCCAACCCTCCCTGACTGATCTGAGGTCCCTCCAGTATAGTAGGCATGTAATGTAACTGAGGCTTGCCTCCATACTGTACGGACTGCTGAGGAAGTACCTTAAACTTGTTTGGGCAGTCTCTGGATCTGTGTCCCTCTTGTCCACATGAGTAGCATCCAGTTACACCCAAAAGGCATGCTCCTGGATGGGGCCTCCCATACTTAGGACAAGGTGGATACCTAGCTTGCTTGTTCTCTTGGTTTCCTTTTTGGCTGCCAGGCCACTGCTTCCTTTTGTGGTTCTTGTTCTTCCAGTTCTGGTTATTTGGCTGAGGCTTCTGGCCTCCTATTGTCTTGTTCTCAATCAAGACTGGCTTCTGCTGTGTTCGCTGTGCCTTGATGCTATTCAGATAGTGCTCTGAGATTATAGCACTACTGACCAACTCCTCGCTGGTCTGGGGTCGGTGCGTCCCGCTGTTCACATTGAGTGCTATTTCAGGGTTCAGCATGCGGAGCATCAGTCTGACTCGCTCCTTCTCTGTGCTGACTAGCTCTGGGCAGAGGCGAGCTAGTCTGTTGAACTTCGCGACTGCTTCTCCCACTGGTAGGTTACCTTGTCTGAACTCCATGAAGTCCTCGTAGTGCTTGTTGGTAACCCGCATGTGGAAGAACTCCTCATAAAACTCTTGCTCGAAATCTGCCCAGCTCATCTGGTTGACTATCCTTTTACTCTTGACCCGCTCCCACCACATATGAGCGTCTCCAGTTAGGCAGAAGGAGGCACATTTGACCTTCTCGACTTCTGGCCAGTCAAGAAGCTCCATTGTGCTCTCTAAAGTCTTGAACCAAGCCTGGGCATCCCAGGGCTCAGTCGTGCCTGAGAAGCTTTCAGGTTTCAGCCTCTGCCACTGGACGAGATATGCTTCTTGTCTTCGGTTCACGGCAGGGGTCTCCTGTGTGACTGGTGGGACTTCAGCCACCACTGGAGTTCCCACTCCTGCTGTGGGTGGTGTAGGGGGCACTGGGTGCTGATTTGCCATCAGTGTGGCGATGGTCTTCTGTTGCTCTGAAATCTGAGCTTGCATTTGAGCAATGACTGCCATCAGGTTTGGCTGTTCTGTGCCAGGCTCATTGTTATCTTGAACTGGAGTTCTGTTCCTTGCATTAGGAGCTCGGCCTCTTCTTGCCATCTAATAATGCATAAGGGAACAAGAAATCACTACTACATCTCTAGGTATAAACTTGCCTTCTTACTTAGTAACCTAATATCCATTCTAGGGATTAAACATGATTCCGTGATACTAAGGTATTAAACATGCTTCCTTGTTCTATGCACATATGAGTAAGTACTTAAGCATTTCTCTATACTGCAATTAAGTAAAGGAGCAATAGAAAAACTGAAACTTAAACTTTCTTACTTGAAGACGGCAAGGTTGATGCTGATGTGTGTGTGATGCTGGAGAATGGGAACTGCTCTGATACCACCTGTAGCGACCCGCCTTCTCTACCTTAGACGGTCCGCTACTTTATCTACTTCTTGACTCTACTGCACGACTAAGAATGCGGAACTTCTTTTTTTTTCTTTTAAATCCATCTAGGGATGATATTCTAACTCTAATAGTCATGCATGATACAATGCACACTTCTTTTCATCTATAGAACTTCTCTGCAATGCCAGTCGACTGCGATCTAACCAGTCGACTGGTATCGGCCACAGAAAGTTTCTAGGCGCGGCACCAGTCGACTGGCCTCTTGGCAGTCGACTGATGCATCGAACAGAAGCTA
>JAGFNQ010005887.1:0-27627 GCA_024364735.1 Boesenbergia rotunda | reverse complement strand
GCGTATCATGCCACAGTCGATTGCCAGATGAGGGTGGTCACCTTCCGGCCTCCGGACCAACCCTCGTGGGATTTCACTGGCATCAGGGATGAGGGCTTATCGGTTATTTCTGCGCTTCAGGCACAGAGACTACTATCTCGCGGATGTCAGGGTTTACTGTCAGTCATTAGCACCGACGACAGCAGTAGCCCTCCGCTCTCCGTCCCAGTGGTCCGAGAATATCAGGACGTATTTCCAGAGGAGCTACCAGGATTGCCTCCCAGGAGGCAAGTGGAGTTTACTATCGAGCTGATACCGGGGACTTCGCCGGCATCGAAAGCTCCATACCGCATGGCACCGAGAGAGTTGGACGAGCTGAAGGTCCAACTCCAGGAGTTATTGGACAGGGGATTCATCAGACCTAGCGTCTCACCATGGGGTTCCCCAGTGCTCTTCGTGAAGAAGAAAGACGGTTCTTTGAGGTTGTGCATCGACTACCGACAGTTGAATGCAGTGACCATCAAGAACAAGTACCCCTGCCACGGATTGAGGATTTGTTTGATCAGCTCAGGGGCACATCTGTGTATTCCAGGATTGATCTGCGATCCGGATATCATCAGTTGAGGGTCAGAGAGTCAGACGTCCAGAAGACAGCGTTCCGCACCAGATATGGACACTATGAGTTTTTGGTAATGCCATTTGGGCTTACCAATGCTCCAGCGGTATTCATGGACTTGATGAACCGCGTATTTCTGCAGTATCTGGATCAGTTCGTCATAGTATTCATTGATGACATCTTAGTTTACTCACATTCTGAGGAGGAGCATGCACAGCATCTTCGCATCGTATTGGAGACTCTCAGACGAGAGCGTCTATATGCGAAGTTCAGCAAGTGTGCCTTCTGGTTGTCATCAGTAGGTTTTCTGGGACACGTGGTATCTAGCAGAGGCATCTCAGTAGATCCCCAGAAAATCGAGGCTGTTACCAGCTGGGAGCAGCCGAAGTCAGTTACTGAGGTTCGTAGTTTCTTGGGTTTGGCCGGATATTACCGACGATTTGTAGAGGGATTTTCCACTATTGCTGTGCCACTGACACGCCTTACCAGGAAAGGCGTGAAGTTCACATGGACAGAGGCTTGCGAGACCAGCTTTCAGGAGCTGAAGCGGCGATTGGTGACGGCACCCGTCCTCGTTCTTCCATCAGGAGAGGACGGATTCGTGCTGTATACCGACGCATCTCATCAGGGGTTAGGCGCAGTTCTGATGCAGCACGGGCGGGTAGTGTCTTATGCTTCTCGACAGCTGAAGGAGCATGAGAAGAACTACCCAGTTCATGATTTAGAGTTTGCAGCTATTATCTTTGCGCTGAAGATCTGGAGGCACCACCTGTACGGTATTACCTTTGAGATCTTCACTGATCATAAGAGTCTCAAATATCTGTTTACGCAGAAGGAGCTCAACCTCCGACAGAGGAGGTGGATGGAGTTCCTTAAGGATTATGATTGCACCATTAGCTACCACCGGGAAAGCTAATGTCGTGGCGGACGCATTGAGCAGGAAGTCCAGAGGGACTTTGGCCTGCCTCCTGGCATCAGTTACCGAGCTAGTTCAGGGTTTCTCAGAGTTGGGCTTAGAGGAGCAGGGACGGACTGAGCAGGGTATTCTTGTGACTATGATTGCTCAGTCTTCCATCCGGACGAGGATTCGAGAGGCCCAGGCCACTGATCAGCACCTGCAGTCCCCTTGGCAGCCAGATAGCTTCAGCACAACAGTCTGAGTTCACCAGAGATGACGAGGGTACTCTCTACTTCCGAGGGAGACTTTGCGTACCCGAGTCACATCCGGTCCGAGAGGAGTTACTGCAGGAGGCTCATCGTTCCCGCTTTGCTATCCACCCGGGCGGGACCCGTATGTACCGAGACCTGGAGGCGTTCCTACTGGTGGAACGGCATGAAGAAAGACATCGCGGATTTTGTAGCTAGATGTCTAGTTTGCCAGCAGGTTAAGGCGGGAGCGCCGAGACCTGCTGGATTACTTCAGAGGATTCCCATTCCCGAGTGGAAGTGGGAACACATACTATGGACTTCGTGATGGGATTACCGAGGACTCAGCGAGGACACGATGCGATTTTGGGTGATCGTTGATCGATTAACCAAATCTGCACACTTTTTGGCCATTCGGAGGACAGACTCCTTGGACAGACTAGCAGAGCTATATTGTAGAGAGATTGTTCGGCTGCATGGTGTTCCGATGAGTATTATATCAGACCGAGACCCTCGTTTCACATCACGTTTTTGGCAGAGTCTGCAGCGGGCCATGGGTACCGAGTTGAGGTTCAGTACCGCTTTCCATCCGCAGACCGACGGGCAGTCGGAGCGGACTATTCAGACTCTAGAGGACCTATTGAGAGCTTGTGTTGTGGATTTCGGAGGCAGCTGGGAGGATCTCTACACCTGGTGAGTTTGCCTACAACAACAGCTATCATGCGGCTATACAGATGGCACCGTATGAGGCGTTGTATGGTAGGCCTTGTCGGACACCCACCCTCTGGGAGGAGGTTGGAGAGTCCCAGTTGCTAGGACCTCAGAGAGCACAGTTTGAGGCGGAGTTGGTCCGTACCATTAGACGACGGATGTCCGAGGCACAGGATCGACAGAAGAGTTATGCGGATCGGAGACGGAGACCTCTGGAGTTCTCCATTGGTGACCATGTGTTCCTTCGTGTTTCACCCACGAAAGGGGTGAAGAGATTCGGTCTTCGAGGTAAGCTTGCTCCGCGATACGTTGGCCCTTTCCAGATTTTGGAGAGGATTGGAGCAGTAGCTTACCGTCTGGCATTACCACCTGCCCTGTCTGGAGTGCACGACGTATTTCATGTATCGATGCTGAGACGGTATATACCAGACCCTACGCATGTGCTGTCAGACGTATCTGTTTCCCTTCAGCCGGATACGACGTATGAGGAGGTTCCGACACGGATTTTGGGCTACAGAGAGCGCCAGTTGCGGAACAAGACCATCCGGTTGGTTAGAGTCGGATGGCAGCATCACTCAGATGAGGAGGCTACCTGGGAGCTTGAGGATGTCATCCGAGCTCGTTACCCTCACCTGTTCACTTGAGGTATGTGTGGTTAGTTACTGTTCAGTATTTATATCCGCATACTTCTTGATAGTGGTACTATAGTGAATAACGAAATTTGGGGACCAAATTTTTATTAGTGGGGGAGGATGTTAAATCCGACACTTTTGATTAGGTTCCGGAAATTTTCGGAGAATTACCAGATAGATTCCGGGGTTCCGAGTCCTTGGATATAAAATTAGGGACTAAAACGTAATAAAACTAAAAGTTTCAAGGGTTAATGTGTAAGGAATTAAACCCTAGGGGTGGTTTTGTGAATAGGCAGAACTTGGTTGGACTAAACTGCAAAAAGGCCACACCTATATGTCTTGACCTAATAGCTCAATCGGCCGACTCCTCCACAGCCGATCACACGCCTCCCTCTTGTTCTCCCTCTTCTCCGCGTGACCTAGCCGCCCGGGAGACCCGACGCCGCAGCGGAAGCCACGCCCGACCGCCCCATCCCACCTCTCTGCCGATCGAGCGTGACACACTAAATCTCCTCCCCTTCACGTTCTTCTTCCCCACAAAGTCTCCACTGCGTCCGAGTTGGCCGAGGAGGGTGTTGTCGGGAGTAGGATCGTCGCCCACTTCTTCCTGCCTTTTCATCGCGTGTGCCCTAGCCGCAGCATAAGCCACGCTGACCCTCCCTCTTCTCATCTTCTCGAGCTCCTTTTCGGGAAGCAAAACGCAAGGCCAGCGGACGATTCGGCGGTTTATCGTTTTCCTTCCGAGCAGACGGCGATCTCGCCACTAACAGGGTCACGGGAAGGTGAGATGGGTGTGTTTGATCTTGCTTCTGTTCTCAGGGTTGAATCTGGTGGATTTAGGGATTCTTGTTTACTTTGAATTCTTGAACGCAGATTCATTTGGAGCACAATTTGGAATAGAACTCTCTGCTATTTGGCTTGGGATCGCCTGGGAATTGAGGTATGGAATTGAGATGGTTGTTTTGTGTTGAATTCGGAGAGTTGATGTTGCTGGGAGTCAGTTCTGGAATTTCTGAGAAACTGGTTGTGTTTGGAATTGCAGTGGCTGCGTGAACTTCACTATCTGGGTTGGAGTATTCGGTTCCGAGCAGTTGAGGGGAGACCAACCTAAGGTGAGCTCTTGATCAGATCTAAATTCATGTTCTATTGGATTCTGTTCTAATTTGGATTGGGATTAAAGCTGTGATGTGAAACTTCCCAGGCTAGGCTTTGGAATGTGCTAGATCTGAAACTTCAATTGATTAGGAGTTGATTTCCTCTGCTGGAAATTCTTGGGTTAGGTTCTGTCTTTGAATTCTTCTTTGCGATACCATGAATTGGTTTGATTCAATCTTCTACCATGAACCTTCTGATGGAATGCTTGCCAAGTGTTCCGTTTAGTTAACCATGATCGGTTCGTAGAAGTTATGTTGATTTAAATCACATAAGAAACCTAAGCTATGGGTTAATTAAATGAAATGCGAGAATTAGGTTAACCCTAATATGATTTAGGGATTAATTAGCTAGTTGTTATTTGTGTAATAGCTAATTAAATACATCCTTGATACAGGAGCTTGACTTGGATTATATTTTGACGGGTGGTTCTGTCTCGTTGATACGGACTTCACCTATTCGGAGGCGGGTACCCTTTGACTTATCTCTTTTGATATTGTCATGTGATTATGCATAGTCTGTTATAGATAGCAGTAAGATTATACGCTATCCCTGGTTATTAGGCCTATTCTGGATATTGGTTGTTTATCCCTGGTTATTATGCCTATTCTGGATATTTGTTGTTTATCCGTGCTTATTATGTCTGTTCTGGATACTTGTTGTTTATCCCTGAGTTATTCTGCTGTTAGTTTCATACAGTCCCAGGTATTGTCATATCTATTGATATGCTAGAGCTCGTGGTAGCGTCTCCTGCATTTGACCTTGAGGGATGGGTAGTTTTCTGGTCAGTATACCTTGTAGGTTACCAGTATTTCCTGTTATAGGATTTCGGACTGAGATATAGTATACTGAGGACTTGGGAGGGAGGTATGTGTATCTATCATACACCATCCTTGCATTGCATGCCGGCGATCAGCGACTCCCTTGTGGTTGAGCCTAATCGTCTTCCGGTACATGACGGGCACACACGGCCACTCATGGGTTAGTGGATACCGTAGATGTGTGCATTTGCCCTGTATTGCTCCGTTCGGCCACTATTGGAGGGTGAGCGCGGGCGTGGTAGCAAGCAGGGATCCCTTCTCGTACTGAGCCACGAGGAGATGAGAGCTTGACTCCCCCATTGCTTGGGGTTTAGGAGCGTGGTCTCCGCCAGCATCCTGGCCACCCGGTCACTCAGGAGCAGTGATGGCAGGGTGTACAGTTGTCAGAGCCCTACCTTTTCAGACGTCCCTATGACAGGTGTACGATGATTCTGTCTGGTGTCAGGGGTGACACATGTCATTGCACCATGTGCATACTTTGCATCGTGCATTGTTTGCTGCACTTGATTCTTGCACTTGTTTGACATTGCATATTCTGGAGACTTGTTATCTGAGACTATATGCCTATTTGTCTTCTTTTGGTATTTCTTACCCTCTGTACAGGTTAGATGGATTCAGGTATGTACCTACCCAGTATTTTCAGTTTCAGTCTTTCCCTCTTGTTGATATGAGACTGTATTAGCTGAACTCTTATTGTTGGTATAACCTTCTATGCATATCCGTTGGGTATCCGCTGAGCTATGGACTCACCCCGTTGCCATATATATTTATTTCAGGTAGATGTCTGCGAGGAGATCCCGAGCCGCCAGTCCCCAACTCCCGAGGAGCCCTTTTTGGTTTTCCTTGTTTTGTTATGGACCCTGTAGCATTCCTATGCTTCCGCTGTATGTTTTGAACATGTATGCACGTTCTTTTTGAAGGTATTGTACTTTTGAGTCCTATGTTGGACTTCGTTCGGGTTTGGCTTTGTTCCTGCCCCCTGGCAGCTCAGGTGAGTTCGGATTTGGTTTTTCGATAGTTATAATCATATAACTGTTGTTTTTGCATATATCTGAGGCCTGAGGCCCTTTAAACTGCGTGGTTGTGCTATATATATATTGTATACAGGTTATATTATCTGTGTGTATGTGTAAATTGTCCGCCGGACAGGGGAGGTGCTGTCCGATTTTCTATTGGATCAGCAGCTCCTGGGTCTCGGGGCGTGACACCAGCCCTGCCCCACAGCCTTCAATGAGAGTCCCCACTAGTCAACGAGGGTAAATCACGATACGGAGACACGTGGCGACTTCACCACTAATGATATCAATACCCGATGGCCCGACCACGCAGCAGCCTGTGGCGATTTCTTCCGTCAGCATACTGTGCGCTCTACCAGGGAGGAATCGAACCCGGGAAGTGAGGGATCACCCAAGTGAGTCATTACCAATCACGCCATGCCCGCGGGCGGCGAAGACGAAGACATTTTACTATAATAAATTTGTGATAAGTATATTTAATATATTTACTATTCTAAATTTTAATAAACTAATTTTAATAATTTGCATTGCAGAAAAAATATACATGGGAAGACGGACACGAGGCAGAATTTAAAAATATTTGGAATATTTATTGTGCCAAGTTTTACCGAGATCACATGTATTATTTAAGAAAGACGGCGACGCGACCACCGTATGTTGATGCTGGGACTTGGGGTGTATGAACGACCACCTGGGCTGAACAAAGATGGAAGAAAAATGCTGAAAAGGCTCGAGCAAATAGAAATACAGAGTCAGGTGGCCCGAGCACTGAAACAACCCGACATTCATCTAGATCTGAATCTATTGATGAGCATACAATGGATTTGGTGAGTTTAATTCAAAGTTAAGCTAGTAAATTTTGTATTTATTAATTACTAAACTCATATAATTTAGGATTAATAAATTTGTGTATACAAGAATGAGATCTTGCCTGCCAACCCACTTGTATGGAGATCTTTCTGAAGACCCATAAGAAGAAGGATGGGACATTTGTCGACTCTCGATCACAGGCGATATACGTACAATTATTATCTTTATTCTATTTAATCGTTTCTATCTTTATTAACTTTAGTAATTGTATTCAATCTGAATATTAATCCAATAATCCTTTTTCATACAGGATCAAATTATAAATAGAGTGGTCCAGACATCTCAGCCATCGATAGAGGGGAGTCACAGACTTTATCCACCGACCAACTGAATGAGATCTATTATGATATTGTTGATAGACGGACAAAAAAACTCCACCCTCTACGACCTTGGCTCACAGGCCAAAGTTGCATTCGATCGTTTAAGGATGCCCTAAAGTCATGACACATCCTCTGCTTCTTCTGAGGTGCAGTCTTTACATGATTTTGAGTCACAGGAGACTCAAGACCCAACAGACGGTGGTGAGTAGACTTTTTCTGAGGTATGTTAAACTATAACATGCGTTTTATTAAAATCATATAAAATTTATTTATTCTGTAGTTATATTCTAATTTATTATATTTTTGGATTTCAGGACTCCTTATTTTGTAATCAGGCATCCTTATCAAATTCACCTGATTTATATCCATGTATTAAAATTTGTTATACATATATAATTATTTTAAATTTTAAATAAATTTTATAGTTATCATTTTTATAATACATTGTTATACTTATTTTGTAGTCATCATTATCATAATATATTTTATTTTATTTTTTGTTGTAGGATTTACAAGTGTAGGGATCTTTTCTATTATCTTCTATTATGGTATGTAATTTAAATTTAGATATTGATATTGTAGTTTGTTTATATTATTATGATAGGACTTGGATTATATTGTAGTTCATTTTCTACTGTAGTTTATAGTTTAGTTTGATATTGAAATGACTTAGATTATATTATTGTGATAGGACTTAGTTTATATTATGTTACTATAATTTATAGTTTAGTTTGATACTGAAATGATATCCAAATAAAGTTTGGATGATTGTGTTTATGTAATGTATGTAGAATATGAAATGTGAAATGTGAATGTTTGTATGTTTGTAATCTTTGTATTGTATATAGAATGTGAAATGTGAAAGTTTATGTATATTGTTTGTATGTATTGTGAAATGTGTGAAATGTGATTGTGAAATGTAATTATTTGTATGTATTGTGATTGTGAAATGTGAAAGTTTATATTTTGTTTGGATGATTGTTTGATATTGTATTGTTTGAATAAATGTATGTTTTTATTCATTGTAAATAGACCTGATTAAATTTAAACCATAGCTTTACTATTTTTTTTAAATTGCCGATGGAATACCGACGGAATCGGTATTCCGTCGGTGATGTATCGATCGAAAACTTCTGAAAATCCTTGATATTTTCTTACGAAAACCTGCGTTCAGTCGGTAAATATATTTACCGACGGACTAACATTTCCATCGGAAATATTATCCCGACAATTAATATTCCGATATTTTTTTCGTCGTAGTTCTGTTTGTAAGGGTCATTTCCGATGAAATTCCGTTAGTAAATTTCGTCGGTAATGGTAAGATTTTTTATAGTGCTTGCGACGCCTCCTTCGTTGCACTATCTTCTCTCAGCTTTCTTTCCGCCCACCTCTGTGGTCTCATCAGTTGCTTCATTCATCATCATGAGTTTCTCCTTGGCCTTACTCTCAGTGGCTTTCATTATCTCTTTTTCCTTCTCAACCACACTCTTTGTTGCCTTTTTGGCCTTCTCTTTTTTCTTACCCGTGAGCTCTTCGACGGTTTTCTTTGCAATCGACGTCTTCTCTTTCATCTTGTCTACAAGATCCTTTGAAGTTTTCTTCTCAAAGCTATGATCGTACGCTTCTTTCATGAATAACTCTTCTTCTAATTCAACTTCTTTTGTTTTTTTTTCTACTTTTATTTTGACCTTTTTCCGCTTTTTATTTTGACCTTCTTCGGAAAAAAACTTTCCCTATTTTTTCTTTTCCATGACTTATCTTTTGTCCACCAACCCTCCTTTGTTCCTAATTCCTTTGATAAGATTCTTATAGTCTACTCATAACTTTTTCTCTCTCTTCTTCCTTACACTTTCTCATTTACTAAAATCAATTTTTTTTCTTTCCTCTCAAATATGTTTTCTCCACCTTGGTCTCATTCTAGGCATCTCACCACTAACTAGCACCACCAGTTTGGCCTCCCTAACACCGTTAGTATCATCTCTCTCTGGTCCATCCCCTTCACCATAAAAAAGCAGTGTCATTCCATACTGTTTTATTCTCTATTGCATATTTTTTTTATCTCTTTAATGTCATTCACAGCTACCACCACCTATTCCAAGGACACTTCTGATTCCTTCTGGAACAAACTTGAATGCGCCCTCCTCAACTCCCTCATCTTAGTACTAGTCATCACAATTCTTACGTTCCTTCTGTAGATATAATCATGCCCTAAATAAGAAGTTTCGATGATTGACAGTTGTTTAAGTTTAAGCTAATACATTGGATCTAACATTGAGGTTTAGTGTGCAGTAATGCAAGAAGTCCAAGGAATGGTCGGGGACCGAATTCTTGGCATGAAGACCCGGAGTTGAGGAAGCTCCAGGCAAGAAGCCCAAGGGATGGTCGGGGACGGAACTCTTGGCATGAAGACCCAGAGTTGAGGAGGCTCCAGGCATGAAGTCCAGGAAACGAGAGGTTTCACTGGCACAAGGTAATTGGATCGATTGAGAACAACGTAAAATATTTAGGATTGAGAATCCTAAATTTGAGCGTATCAATCGATTAGGCAATCGATTAGAAGGAGATCAATCGATTAGTGAATCGATTCAGGGCGATTCTGTGAGCAAACAGAATTCTCCTTAATCGATGAATCAATCGATTCAGAAGCCCTGTAATTGATTGGTGAATATATTAGGAGCTACTCTGTGTGCAAACAGAACGCTCCGTAATCGATCAGACAATCGATTCAGAAGCCCTGTAATCGATTGGTGAATCGATTAGGAGCTATTCTGTGCGCAAACAGAACGCTCCGTAATCGATCAATCAATCAATTCAGAAGCTCCCTAATCGATTGGGATACATCCTTCATTTAAGCAGAAGGGTCTTGAATTGATTACTTAATCGATTAAAGACACTAATCAATCTGTCAATCGATTCAAGTTCAAAATCGCGTAATCCCAGCCGTTCATCCGACATCCGTACTGTTCAACGACTACTTGGTAATCGATTGGGGTTTTCACCAATCGATTCGTGACGTCACAAAGAAGCAGAGAAGACCGTTAAAAGCAAGCGACAGAGCACAAAGCACGACTACTGTTCCATTGCAACTCTGCTAGGTTTTGGTGCTCCAAGTTCTCTGCTCAAGCTCAAGTTTTCAACACCATCTTCAAGCAACCAAAGGAAGGAGAATCAAGGCTAGAGTGTAATATTTCTTTTTTCCTTCTTCTCCTTTGTGTTGTTCTTTTATGAAAGCTTTCAAGGGTGTTGTAAAAGGGTTTCTCCACCTTCGGTGTTATTCCTAGAAGGAGGTTTCATAGTGAAATCTGTGATCACTGGTGTGGACCCTTAGATTAGTCACCTCAAGGAGATGGAGACTAAGTAAACCAAAGTATTAGCATTGGATTTGGAGGTGTTTGGCTTCTAGTTTCTGCTGTGAAGAAGAAAAATTAACTGAAGAGAGCTATTCACCCTCCCCCCCTTAGCTCTACCGATCCTCAACACCTTCTCGATCTTCTCATCCTATTTTCTAGCAATATGAGCATAACAACAACCTTTTTATTTTCTTCCATCTCTTTCCTCGTTTTTCAACTCCTCTTTTCTTATTGGGCTCTCTCTTTTCTTTTCCATTTTTTATTCTCTTTAGTTTCTGCAAGAATCTTCTATCAAAAAATTTCTCAATATTTTTCTCCTCTTAATCTTTACTCTAAAGTTTCTCCCTTTTCCAAGACATCCTTTAGAATCCCTCCTCTTTATTCTTCTCTTCTCGGCGGCTATTCTTCTTTCTCTTTTTATTTTTCTCGTAGCAAGAGCATTATTATAGTCCTTCTTCTTACCTTCAGGATATCAAATTTCGTCTATCATTTTATCATTCCCTCTTTTTCTTCTCCTTCTCTTTCATCATCCTCTTCAACAAAAGTTGTTTTATAGTTGTCTTTTTCCATGAGTATTGTTTCTTTTTAGCCATCCATTGAAGGCCAAATAACAAGCATTTTATGAGTTTTGTTCGGCACAAAATAGCATATTTTCTTTCACTGTTCCAGAATATTCAACTATCAAAATGCAGTCTTCTTTTTGTTGAGACAATCTATGGTCCATAGAGCCATGTGTTTCGATGTTTGGGTAAAGGGTTTAAGTTATGTTTACCCTTGTATTTGATATGTATATTTGAGTGTGTAAATTTGTGGGATACACATATAACTCAGCTTGACAGCTTCGGATCTGATGAAGCATGGAGAGGCATCCGAGGGATTGTGGACAAGGCAGCAATATAAGCCAAGGGAATCACACTTCGAGGCATACGCAAAAGATGACATGTGGAGACGAGCCACGAGCTTGTATGCATCCGAGAGACGAAGCCAAAGAGAAGAAAGCTTCAAGGCAAGAGTCAAAGCTGCAAAGGAAGAGTCAAGTGAGTTGTGAAGGTTCGAGTGTCAATGAACTGTACTCAGGATAGGAAACCCTAGATTTAGGGTTGTACCGATCAACTAGTATGGGATCAGTCGACTGGTAGAGGTCACCGAAAGATCAGTCGACTAGTGTTGACTGAAAATTTAAACATTGGGTTATAACGATCGGATTCGGCTGGATCAGTGCACTTGTGTTGGAACCAGTCAACTGGTAACGACTAGTTCAACCATGAGCTCTATTTAAGGGAGCTCGGTTTAGTTAGCTAAGGTTGACGAAATTGGACTTGGTTAAAGGCCAATTAGTAGTATAAGTACTCAGGTGTTGTTGGTGTATTTGTGGTGAGGTTTCTCTACTGTCAAGGAGTGACATGAGCTAGTCGGAGGCTTTCCAGGGAGTCATCCACCAACGGATCGGGATTGTCCACCTTATGGACTGCCGTGAAGTAGGAACTTTATCTTCGAACCACGTTAAACCGGGTTGTCTTTCCTTTGTTTTTAAGTTAATTGTTATTCCACGTGCACACTAACACGTATAGGAAGATAACCGAAGAATAGAGGGTGATCGACTATTTACCCCCCCCCCCTCTAGCCATATGATTAAGTCTCAACAAGTGGTATCAGAGCGAAAGTTGCTCTTGTTGGACTAACCGCCAAAGGAGCAAAGTGCTAGAGGAAAATAGAACTTCAAGAAAGAATAGGAGACGACATCACCATTCTACCTCTATACGATCGCGACAATTTTAACTATTGGAGGTTGCGGGTAAAGATTTGGTTCGACATGGATTGGGACATGATAATCACACTCGAAGAACCATTCGAAACTCCAAAAGGCAAGCATGAAAAGAAGCTCCGACCAAAATATTAGATTAAGGAGAAACAATCACAATCAAAAATAAATGAGAAAGTAATCTTAATTTTAATTAATATTTTGTCTAATGATGTAATTAGAAGTGTAGGTGAGTACAAGTGTTCTCATGAACTATGGAGCAAAGTGATTGCTCTACATGAAAGGTCTATACAACCACAAGAGGGATGTATTTTTTAGTTGCTCTCATGAGATTGGGGTCATATTGTATGAAAATTTAGTTTTGATGTATATATGCCATATAGACTAATTCTAGGGATGCATTGTGGTTTAGTATGACCAGATACATCAAGAGGAAGTCAAAACTAGAACTTTAGGTCAATGTTCAATTGAACTATTTAGATAGTTTTGGATTTTATGTCAATCTTGGGATTGTTGATAGATACATTTTTAAATGTATTTTTTTTCAAGTAGACACGAGTACAACAAATCTCTCCACAAAATTTGAGAATTTTTGGAGATTTATGAAATTAGTTATGCATTTCTAAAATTAAGTTCAGAATGTAGAAAATGTTGGTTTCTGAGTATCAATCGACTGATGCAGAGGACAGTCAATTGATAATTCTGTGAGGTTATTTTTCGATAAGGGTTAGTCAACTGGTAACTGTCTCAATTGACTGATATGTGCTGAATTTATTTTCAGCAAAGACGAAAACTGTCCTAATGATGTCAAACATGTATATAATCTTATGGACGATTAATATATAATGTTTATGATCATTAGAGGATAAAGAATCCAATGATTGAGATATTGTTAGAGTTCTTTTTGATGTATGGTAAAGGGGGAGAAGTGTTATCAAACACGCCTTTGCAAAAAATCCTAGCTTAAGGGGAAGCTTAGGTAAAGGGGGAGCATTGTTGCTCATGTATTGGCAAAGGGGGAGCATTGTGAGAGGTTCTTAAAAAACCCTTGGTAAGTCCATTTGTAGGGGGAGCCTTGGAGAGATTCTTAAAAAGCCCGTTGATGAAAATCCTAACTCATTGGGGAGTTTAGGTGTGTCTCGTGATAGAATCCATACATATTTGTATTTGCATTGTATGTTTGCATATGCATTGGTGGTGTAAGTCAAAGGTGTAGTATTGGCAATGTAAGTTCAAATATTTTTGGCTTTGTTATTTGCTATGTGTTTTCCCTAACTTAATCGTATTACCAAACTTAAAAAGGGGGAGATTATTGAGGTAATCTATGGTCCGTAGGCCCATGTGTTTTGATGTTTGGGCAAAGGGTTTAAGTTGGGTTCATCATTGTATTTGATATGTGTATTTGAGTGTACACATTTGCAGGATACACATATGACTCAACTTGACGATGTCGTGTCTGGTGAAGGATGGAGAGGCATCAAAGGGACCGTGTATAAAGCAACAATAATGAGCCGAGGGAAGCACACTTTAAGGTATACGTGAAAGATGACATATGAAAACGAGTCATGAGCTTGTATGCATTCGAGGGACGAGAGCCAAAAAGAAGAAGGTTTGAAGGCAAGAGTCAAAGCTGCAAAGGAAGAGTCAACTGAGTCGTGAGGGTTCAAGTGTGAGTAAACTATACTCGGGATGAGAAACCCTAGGTTTAAGGTTGTACCAGTCGATTGTTATGGAATCAGTCGACTGGTAGAGGTCACAGAAAGATTAGTCGACTGATCTGTTAGGACCGGTAGGAGAGTTAGAGGGGGTGATTAGCTCCGATCTTTGCTCGTTGATGATTTGTGGCGGCGGAAGACTTGAGCAATGCTAACACCTCTATTTTACTTGGTATCCACCTCCTTGAGGTGACTAATCCAAGAGTCCACTCTCCTCTCTCTCTCATACACTATGAAAAATCTCCTTCTTGAGGTGGAGAAATCTCTTACAAACTTCCAAGAAGATACAACAAGAATCTAAGCAAATACAAAATGAAATCTTACAAGATTTACAATGATAAGCTCAAGCTTTGCTTTCCTTGCTATCTTCAAGCTTGCGATCGCCTCTAGAACTTTGGAAGTGCAGCCATACTAAGCCCTAAAGCTTCTCTTGAAATGGCGTGGAAGAAGGAGGAGATGTGTTGAAGAGCCCGTGAAGAGTTGCCGAGCGAATCTGTGAGAAAACCCTATATACCCGACGCCTAGGGTTTCCTAATTGATTACTCAATCGATTACCACGTCAAATATAACCGTTCAACGGCTAGTTTTGGAACCGTAATCGATTTGCTAATCGATTACGAGTATCCTGAATCGATTCAGAACCTCTCTGTTCTCTCGCGTGACCTTCAGTGATCGATCACCCTGATCAATCAAAGGACCCTTAATTGATTGACCAATCGATTAAGGGAAGGCTGAATCGATTACCCAATCGATCCAGCCACCTTCTGTTCTCGCAATCTGTTTCTTCCCAATCGATTACCCAATCGATCCGCACAGCTTCTGTTTGCGAGAATTGATCCTTGCTTAACCTGCAAGTCAACTGATCGGTCACCTGACCGATCAGTGAAGTGCTGATCGATCCAAGTGACCAATTAGTCCACTTCCTGACCGATCAGGATCCATCCTGATCGGTCCAGGATGGCTCTGATCGGTCTCACCGACCGATCAGGGCTTCTAGTGATCGATCCTCTGTTCTGATCGGTCACCAGACTGATCCAGCCAAATCACCCCAACCCTGAGTCCAGAGAACAGGCTCCCTTGCCTTCTCTAACTCATCCCGGCCAATCCGGTTGGACTTTTGCCCAGCTTCACTCACCAGGACTTCACCTAGTCCCACTATGTGTGCCTAGTCTCACTAGGTCTTTTCCCATACTAGCGTGCGATCTCCCTGATCCACCTGGACTTCACATAGTCCCACTAGGTGTGCCTAGTCCCACTAGGTCTTTCCCCATACCAGCATGCGATCTCCCCGATCCACCTGGACTTCACCTAGTCCCCCTAGGTCTTTTCCAATGTCAGCATGCGATCTCCCCGATCCACCTGGACTTCACCTAGTCCCACTAGGTGTGCCTAGTCCCCCTAGGACTTTTCTGATGCCAGTGTGCGATCTCCCCAATTCACCTGAACTTCACATAGTCCCACTAGGTGTGCCTAGTCCTCCTAGGACTTTTCAGTCAAGTCTCCAGTCAACCTTGACCCACTTGACATCATACGATATTCAAACATCCTATGACATTCAAACATCATTATCAAACATCGAAACATCCAAGCTTATCAGACATAAGTTCACTCGAGCCTAGTCAAACTAGGTCAACCCTGCCCTAACAACGATTGCACCAACATGATCTTCTGTGTAGTTGATTGATGTCGGCTGGGAATTCGAACGTTGGGCTATAACGGTCAGATTCGGCTGGATTAGTCGACTGATGTTAGACTAGTCGACTGGTAACGACTAGTTCAGCCACGAGCTCTATTTAAGGGAGCTCGGTTTGGTTGGCTAGGGTTGACGAAATTGGTCTTGGTTAAAAATCAATTAGTAGTCTAAGTACTCATGTGGTGTTGGTGTATTTATGGTGAGGTTTCTCTACCCACAAAGAACGACACGAGCTAGCCGGAGGCTTTCTAGGGAGTCATCCACTAACGGATTATGATCATTCACCTTACGGGCTGCCGTGGAGTAAGAGCTTTATCTCTGAATCACGTTAAACCAATTTGTCTTTCCTTAGTATTTAAGTTAATTGTTATTCCGCTTGCGCACTAATACATATAGGAAGATAATCGAATAATAGAGGGTGATCGGCTATTCACCCCCCTTTAGCCATACGATCAAGTCTCAACACTTTCTTTGCTTCTCTTATTTCAGTGATAGATCAAATTCCAACCTTCAAACAACAACTCCTTATCTTCTTCTAGTTATTGTTTTCTTTTATCAAAGACAAAGTTCAACAAATCTGTCGTATCGTTGATCATACTGGTGGTGTTTGCTCTAGAAAATTTGATTGATTACAACAACCAAACTCAGCATTCAAAAATCTCCCGTTGAGTTTGTTGGGGATAATGACGACAAAGACAACAGTTTGAGAGATTTAGAAATTACTTTCAATTGTTGATCATTTATCATGTTTGAATTGCAATCCAAATAATATTTATCATTCTATATTTATTATTATGATAATTATATGTTTCTATATATTATCTTGATAATACGTGGAGAAGACTTGGTTAACAATATTAAAATAAAATAAATTTTATTTAAATATAAATTATGATATAATAGCGGATAAAGTCCAATGATATAGAAAAATTTATATACTCGACCCACCTAGTGGGATAAGACTTGACTTTTATTATTATATCATGATAATTTATATAACTAAGTTTTTTAACGTATGATAATTAATCAATAATAATAAAATATTATCTTCATTTTAATTATCTCCTTATTCTTTAATATATCCTTATATCCTTGTGTTCCGTATTTGCAGGAATTTTTCTTCCAAATGGGACGTGAACCCTGGGACGCTGGGCTTCTAGACCGCCCACTGCGAGCGCTTCCTGATTTATCCTAACAGCCAATGGAAAACTTCCGTGAGATCGGACGGATCGCCCGAGATTAATTGAAAAAATCTCGTTAGTCATTTTTTATATCCTTGTGTTCTCTATTAACATGAAGGGCAGAGGAGGAAAGAAGCCAAGGGGCTCTCGAGGCCCTCGCCAGATAGGACAGCGATGTCCATCGAGAGCTCCGCTTTCGTGATTCTTCATCGCGGCTACGCCGCCAGAGTTGAGCAGCACCGATAAGAGCTACTTATACAAACACACTAAGTCAAACACGAAGAGTTGACCAAACAGAATCGAGAGTTTGGTCAACGAGATCGGCAGTTGGGTAGAAGCCAGGTGGAAGTTGGGCGGGTAAAATCCCCGCTGGTTCCCGACAATTTCCGGGGGAGATTTTTTGCACAAGTTTTTTAATTTATATATAATATTCTTAGTTTGATTCAAAAGAATTTTTCTTCTTTTGTTTTTTTTCTTTAAAATTGATGGCGCTTGAAAATTGATAAGGAAAGGGCTGACCTGTTCCTCGAACAATATTCCACTTTTTTGTTCTATATTAGAAAGAGTCAAAGCAAGAACGATCCAAGCATAGGCTACAATATTTCTAAAATGGACAAATATGATTATGAATGTTAAATATGGGACGATTGATCTGCTCTTATAGAAATTTAATATCGGTTAATTCGGGGAGATACAATGGGCCTCTCAAGAAAGGAAGGTCAAAATGGCAAGCTAAGCTGGGGTCAATGGGACCCAGTCTCCCCGATAGTCGATCTGCCAAGTCGATCCGCTGCGTTGATTCACCAAACCGATCCGTTGCATTGATCCGTCAACCAATCTCCAACTCCTATCCGATCAGCTACACGTAGCCGATCAGACACTCCGATTCTTCTCCACTCCGACCTAACGTCTCTCTCAGACTCGAATACCGAAAACATCATGTGAGCTCCTTCTGTGAGTTGTCTGAACACATGAGTTGTCAGAAAACATTGTCTTCTAAATACATGAAGCAACCTGGTTGACATAACAATATCCTGCAAGTTCTCTATAAAATCAGATATGGATAATATGATCGTCTAACATCTTTTGACATGATACATTCTTTAATATGAACACGATTTCTTGTTAGAAGTACATCATTTATTTTGACAATCATAGATATGACATCTTCCTTTTTCGGATATAAAAATTCCTGCTCCTGCAAGCCAAGGTAGGTGGGAGACACCCTTGCTATACATATTTCATTACTATTTATCTTCTCCATCTTTGGCATCGTTGAAGACTGACTTGAGCGTTGGAGTGCAAGACCGTGGTATTCTAATCTCTTTGCAGGTTTTTCCGACGACGGAGATAGCTCATCGACAACTCTGGCGGCCCCACCTTCCTTTTGGTCAACATTCCAGCCACATCTTCCGGTAGCCCATCTTCATCGGTTCCAAACAGGATCATCGACTGTTAGGATAAATCAGGAAATATTCGCGATGGATAGTCCAAAAATTTAACATTTCATGATTACGTATCCTATTTGAAGGAATAATCAATACAAAATTGGTTCATTGTAATTAATTATATCACCTAAATCTCCAATGTCGAAAGTCATCTTCAATCTCATTAGGCACGAACGAATTAAGGGCACCCCTATAGCATTGATGACCTAAAAGTTAACCCTTTTAAATTAGTCCCTTCTTTTCTACCACCTCCTTCGTGCATCATGCTGCATTGCCACCCCCCTTATGCTTCATGTGAAGGCCAACCAAATGCACATGGAGTCGAATTAATAGCGAGGTCTCTTCGATTTCAATGATAACTAATAAACTAGTCATCCATGGATGTTAGGGAAAAATATTAGGCCTTAGGATTTGACTTCCAATATTTTTAAATCTTTGGATCGAGTTTTTATTTTATTTTATTTTATTTTCTATGTCGATTTGATTCTTCTCCATTATAGGTTTGGACGAGAGTACCCACTCGTCTCCACTGTGAAAGTTTCAAACATATTTTTAGGAAGAAGGTGAATTCAAATGGTAGTTGTGTTAGATTGCCATCAAAGTTAGTTTCACATTATGAATACATTAAAAAAACAAAAAAAATCATAGATGTATAAGATGAAATATATTTTATTGAAATACAATTTTTCCCGATAGAGTTAAAAAAATAAATACACGAGAGCTTAGATTCAAAGTGAACAATATCATACAATTATAAAGATATATGACTTCTTTCAGTCCTAATAAATGGTATCATAACTATAGTCTGAATCAAACCATGTAAGTGGAATAATGACCTTAAACAAAAGAGGCAGGAGCTCCCAGAAGAGTGAAGTTTAAATGAAAAGTCTGAGTAAATCAAGAATGATTGAATGTTTGATGGAAATTCTAGAGAGTAAATCTTAGGCGGTAAAAAAGTCTTAGAGGAGAGAAGAGTAATGTCGAAATGATCGAATGTTTGAGAGGAGATCCGGAGCATGTCAATAGCGACTAGATAATTGAGAGGAGACCTAGAGCAGGTCAATGGTAACCATCTTCGTTTGAGGAGAAGATTATTGAGATTTCAATCATAGTCTCATATTAAAAATACATGAAAAAGATCATAAATTTATAAGATAGAAGATATTTGTATTGGAATAGGGGCATAGCTAGTAAATCCATGGGCCCTGGGCTGACTCATATGCCTTGTGATTTTCATAGCCCAATAAAATCCAATACAAAAAATGGTTAATAATGTACCTAGAATTTTATTATGGTAAACCCAATTGTATTGATTAAGTCTAATAAGAAAAATTAAAATCTGATATAGAAAATGTACTTATCTCGGGCTGACTCAAGTGCCCTGCGGTTTTTCATATATCAATGTAGCCCAATATAAAAAAAAATGATCAATAATTTACCAGAACTCCACCTAAGTAAACTAATTGTATTGGTTAAGCCTAATAAAAATAAAACTCAATACATACTATTAACTTAAAAAAATATAATAATAAGCCTGGCTGGAGCTACCCAATTTTTGAGGTGGCTCTGTCCCCATTAAAATGACATTTTAGATAGAGTCAACAATAATCTATACAAACTTAGATAACATCAATATATAAACTTTTTTCGATCCTAACGAATTAGACACTCATTTTTAACAATTTGAACTCTTTTTTTCTTTCATTTTTTTTAAAAGATAGAGATGTAATTCATCTTTCATAAAAAAAACTTTGTTATTAAAACCCATTCAATTCAATTATCTCTTCTTCCATGTGCATTAACACATGCCACCTAAAACCATTGCATATAGTACATACACAATACAATTATTACTCTACCACAAAAGATAAGGAGGAGGCTTGGGCTTATTCAATTAAAGTCAATTGGGGGGAAGTTTGGTCTAGCCCCTTAAATTTAAACATTTTACTTTTTAATTAGAAAAAAACAATATTAAAATGAAGAGGGACCAAAGAAGGTTCATTTAATTATTTTTGAAAAAAGGTGTTTTTTCATTACAATTCACACGGAATTGTTTCAACATGTTTTTTTTTCATGAATTGTGTTTCCAAAATTTTGTAGCAATAATGATCATGATTAGTTAGAATAATATGAAATAATTCTAACTAAGTTAGTCAGAATAATTTTGATTAATTTAAAAAATATTTTAATATGATAAAGTTTCATATATAATAATTTATTAAGTTTGAGCAATTTTATTCTATATTATTTTTATTAGCACTACTATAACATAAGAAAATTTTCTTGATGAAAAATATAAAAAAGTGCTCTAAATTTATATTATAAAATTAAAAAGACACGGACACATAATTTTTTTAAAAAAATACTTTTTAATTTTTTTATCATAATTTTAAATAAAGATGAGGATGTTTTTATAAATAGTGTATTATTTAAATTAAAAATAAATGGTTTTGGTGGTCTTTTGCTTTTTTTCCGCAACGAACTGAGCCAAATAAAGCGTCCTCAGCTCATCAATCGATCAGGCGTGCTGCCATAAACCGCGTCGACTCGATCAAATCCTTCTCCGATCGCTTTCCTCGATTCCGACGCTTGGTCACCGGATCGGGATCTACCACCAGCCAGCGAGGAAGGAGGCGGCAGAGCGTCCGATCGGCTTCGGCGGCTTTGTCTCCTTCCGTCTTTTGTCCGGCGGCCGGATGTCGGAGTCTAGTCGAGCGTGACGGCCTCGGGCGGCCTCGGTCGCCGACTTTTTGTTTTTCTTTTCAAGTAGGCGCGACGAGATGAACGAAGGATAGGGGGGAAAACAAACAGGGGAGAAAAATCTCGTCTTTGGATTCATCGGCAGTCGAGGGCTAGAAGGGAAAGTAACTGGAAGGGGATAGCAAGTAGATGAAAGGCTTGAGGCAGTCGCCATCATCCTCTTCGGTTCCTCCTTCCTCGTCGCCTCCCTTGGCGTCGTCCTGGATTCATCTGCGGTCACTTCTCATCGTTGCTTCCGCCACTATTCCTGATCGGTGAGTTATTCAAATCCTTGGGGGTTTCCTTCTTCTTACAGTACACATGGAGCAAAGGTCTTTGCTTTTGAGTTCCTAGCTAAATTAGGTAAGAATTTCCTTAACTTGTTCCACACTTCACGTCGCACTGCGTAAGAAAATCAGTAAAAGGAGATCTCTTTTAGGTTTTTAATTCTTAATGTCGTTAATTAAAGCATAAAAGGGAAGGAATTCACAAGTTGCTGATTCAATCTTTTTTTTTTTTGTGGCTTCGTTTCTCAGTGGCATTTCTATATATATTTTTTTCCAAAGAAAGTCTTTTGGTTTTCGATTATATTCTATCTTTGACGTGTTCTTCCCCTCATGATTTTAGCTTTCTTCTATTTTGTTGGGAAGCTTCTTTGTTCTGATCTAAAGCTTGTTATTTGATATGAAGGTTCCGTATGATCACTAGTTCCTCTCCCTTTCGTCAAATGAAAATTTTCTTGCTGTCGAGGAAAATCAAGTGTATATATAATTGGTCTATCTTGAAATTTCTTGCCCCCAATGGTCCTAGATCTGCATTTATCACGATACATCTTAGGGGGAACAAATGTTGTGGTTATTCTGGTATCTCTTGTTTCATTACTTGGTGCTCGGTAGTTGGGGACCTAGAATGTCCATGAAGAGAAGATTTTTGTGTAGGATTTCAAGGTGCAGAATGAGTTTCTCATTCTTTCTTTATTTTAGAACCTATTTATTTTTGAACCTGGCATCATATGAATGTTATGACATAGCTTACAAGTCCGTTAATGATTAACTTACTAGTTGTGGACATTATATTGCGGAATCAAGATTTTAATGATTCTGTGCATCTGTAAAATTTGTTGCTATATTGATATTACTATATCTGAAGTTATTTCTTTATTTGCTAGTTGAGTGATCTCTTCATTGGAGGCTACCTTCTAACAATTTGATATCTGCTACTTCCTATTAACAATAATAAAACTACTCTTTATCATCATTTCCCTATCATCTTGTTGTCTAGTCGTAGGTTGTCTCGTAATGTGGATTAAATAGATTTTGAATGGTTCATCTGTATTGTGTATACAGTATAGCCTGGCGTAGCTAATACTCTTATATTCACAGATGAAGATTTTTCATCATTTCCTTGTCATCTTGTTATCTAGTTGTAGATTGTCTCGTAATATTGATTATTCTCTATTGTTAGGGCAAAATAATTCATATATCCACAATAGTATAATATTGTCCATTTCGGGCCAAATCTTTATTGTTTTGTTTTTGAACTCTACCCAAAATGCCTAATACCAATGGAGATATCTTTCATCTTTTAAAACCCACGATCTTTTCCATGTATTTCTAATGTGGGTCTTTGATTGAATTTTCAACTATCTTCCCCTCAAACAGAGGACTAACATTACTCTCATGGTCCGTGCCTCCCATCTTTCATCTTTTTAAACTCATGATCTTTTCCATGTATTTTCAATATGGGACTTTGATTGTATTTCCAACAATTCTCCCCTCAAATAAAGGACCACCATTACTCTCATGATTCGGACCTCCCCTCAAGCATCCGATCACTCTTGACACACTATGGCCTCCCCGCAAGTATTTGGTTACTCTTGACCTACTCTGGGTCTCCCCGCGAGCATTTAATTACTCTTGATTTTCTTCGGGCCTCCCCTCAACTTCGTTCAAGGTCACCCCACATGACATCCGATCTGGATCATGGATCTAACTCATGCTTTTTCTGGCGGTTAGTCTGAGCTAAAAAAAATTCACATATCTTCACAATGGTATGATATTGTCAATTTTGGGCCTAAGTCCTTATGGTTTTGTTATTGGGTTCTACTAAAAAAAAATCATAGCAATGGAGATATTTTCTATCTTTTTAAACTTATGATTTTTTCCATATATTTTCAATGTGAGACTTTGATTATATTTCCAACATTTGTCTCTCTTTCTTCAACCTTAATTTGGTAGTTTTACCATGCATAATATATTTCCTTCATTGCTTATTCGATTGTCAATTACATGCAGAGGTAGCTTGAGATCCCCATGGTCTAGGAGGAAAAGAAAGCATGCACTTTCTTATCGGCATTGGCACCGACTATTGTCACCAGAAGGAAAGTTTCATGACGGAGGAATCAAATTTATTAAAAAAGTTAGAAGTGGAGTAAGTTTTATGTCTTAAATGCTATAGATTTTAATTGAGTATCTAAATACAGCATAGTATTCTTTAATCAATTATTTAAATATTATGCCTGTATCTAATTATCATCCTTCTGTTGCTAGGGAGTTGACCCATCAATCAGGGCTGAAGTATGGCCTTTTCTCCTTGGAGTGTAAGCCTCCATCATCTTTATCAATTTTTTAATTATTAAGTGTTCTTATGAAGCTTTTTCTCATTAGTCCTCGCATCTTGAAATGAGTCAACAAGTTTCTTCACCTGAAATATTTGAAATGGATTGTTATCGGTCCATATTTGAAACCACTGGTTGTGCCAATTGGAGCTTGTTTGTAAAGAAGACTCTAGACCTCCTTAGATTCATTTCCTTGCATTATATATGTAACAAATTTTACATATCAATAAACAATTAAACTAATTATCCTAACTCTGATACAATCAATAACTTTATATAGAATATTTTTTTCACATGAATCTAAGCAACACTTAACATATACATGGCACATATCCACATGCATGTTAAGTAACCAACACATTCAATATAAAAGAAAATTGGTCAAAAATAAGAAGGATACCCTAAAATTATAGAATCATCAATGTGCTTTTCCTTTATAATTTTTCATCAAAAGGATGCCAGAGGTAGAACAATCCAGAGGTTTTTAATTGTGTCACCTCCTTTGCCTCGAGTGAGTCAATGTCAAGCACCCGAACCAACACTCCAAGACACCTCTCTAACCATTATGCTTTGCTCATTATCATAGGCAACAACTAGCAAAAGCTTGATGCTTGCACTTGCACCATATCATTGGCCGCTTATATAAGCTTTAGAAAGGCTGCCATCATGCCTAGCTCCACCATGTACCACTTGATCTCCTCCATGTTACTAATGTTCTACAACCATTGAACAATCAAACTAGTTTGCTGGTATTCAACTTATTTTGCAAATGTTGTGGAGCGTCAACACACCGCCATGCATCGAGATTGACTACACATTGTCAAATTTTGCATCAACATCCTTAGTAAGTGCACCTAAGGCTATGAACTGTAAGAAAGGGGGCGAAGGTGAAATCGAGGCGGAGGAAGGGGTTACAAGGTGGGAATTCGGGAATATACATTGACGGTGAGGGGAGTAAGGACATCCTAGTAGGGATAGCAAACAAATGATAGAAGGGGTAATTTGAGAATAAGGGCACTCTTCTGATGAAAAATCAAAAAGGAGACCCTCTTTGATGGTTATATAAATTTGGGGAACCCCTTTGATTTTTTCCCAAAAAAAGCGATATAGATAATGTGCTTGTTTGTGTATTTGGCGAAACTATTTTAATCAAATTAATATTGTTAACATATAAATATAAATTAGTCACGTGTCTCACAATTTGAGGTGGCAAAGGCGATTTGCTAGCTCCTAGGGCCTCCGCCAACCCGTCCCATGACCAACATGGAGGAGGTAAATCAGGGGGGCTACTGACCCAGTATTGTGGCTAGCGCGTGGGAAAGGTGGACACACTGGCTTTGCCAGGTTTTGCGTGTCTCACAATTTGAGCTTTTAGTATAAGTGGTTAGCCAATCACTCGTAATATTTTAACATATAAGTATAAATTGGTCAAAATTTTCGGAGTTTGTGCTTTTGGTATAAGTGGTTAGCCAAACAATCTTAACATGGTATTAGAGAACAAAAATCTAATCAACTAATGTGAGCTTTTGGTATAACCGTATAAGTGGTTAGCCAATCAATCTTTACATGGTATCAGAGAACACAAATCTAATCAACTAATGTGTATCAACTCATATGTTCAGAGATCAGGGCCAATCTGGTAAGTATCGTACGCACACATGTAGGGGGAGTGCCATCTACACATGAAGGGAAAGTTATCCGTATAAGTATATATCAGTTCCTTTCTTAACAATGCTAGAATTGGGATAAATGGTTAGCCAATCAATCTTAACAAATATTGACTTGAACATGGATTGAAATTTAACAAGTTAGGACTGGTGTTCTAATAAGTGAATGCAATGGGGGTACCTCACGTCTCTATGCGACTGCATAAGCAGTTTAAGCCGCTCTAAAATAATACAGATCTACATGTAAATTTTCAATTCTTATCTTTCTTGCTTTGTTAGACAGTTGGAAATCCATTAAGATAACATTGTAATAACAGACAAGTGCTTTCAAGTGTTATGGAATCATACAATGCAATGATTCTTGGACACAAAGCTATGTTCTGTTGTACTCTTTTATATCTGATGTAAACCTTGGTTGCTAGTCAATAGTTCACCATAAATCTCCGGTGACACATTAAATGACTTTTGATGCTCTATGTTCACCTTAATAAAAGAGAAATTAGTTAATCAAAAAATTCGAGAGGAACAACCAAGGATTAATTCATTTTCTGAATAACTTGTCTTTGTCTGCTCTTAGTATCTCTCTCTTGCTATCCTTAACAGGCCTTTCAGCTGTTTATGAGAAGGTAACCTCTGAGTGACTGGACATCGAATCCCTTCCTCTAGTATTAATTGTCATCATTGGATATCTAGTATGAATACCAGAACCAACATGGCATGAAAACCAGTAAACAATCTGGTGCTCTGATTGAATTCAACTGGAACCCATACTGTGTCTAATGTGGGCACTGAAGGAGGGGATAGTTCCTCTCCTGAACAGTTAGACCAGTTGAAGGGAAGAGAGGCCGAACAGCATACATTATTAGGAGATACATTTGTCCTTAATTCTAAAATTTTCGGTTCATCTTTGTGGATGGTGAGCACTTTCGTGGGCAAACATAAAGGCATCAAGTTCATTGTTTTTGAATACTAGGGATGACCCGGCCTATATCAAATTTGGGTTACATTAATTCCACAAACACAACCTACAGATTTGATGCGATCATCTGATGTGGGGGTAGCAACCATGTGCCGTCCAGGAATTGACACTGATGTATCCTGATTGACCTTATATGAACTGTTACTATTTGTATGCCTCTTCGATCACCTAAGATAGTTAGAAACCTATAATATTTGGCATAAGGTGGCTGTATCGGCCTGTGGAATATTTCACATATGCCAAGTACAATCATATTTATCCTTTCCAAGTATCATAATATTGTTTTTTTTCAATTTCTCACTTTTTTTTTGTGTTTCATGTAATGTAATTTTGCCCTTATGCAGTTATGATCTCAATAGTTCGCACGCTGAACGAACCGTCACCGGAATCCAGATAAGGTAACAACACTCAATTTTTAATGTCGTAATGTTAATTCATGCCCTGTTCATTGCTTGATTCATCTTTGGTAACATTACAACAGTGTTATCATTATTAAGCTCAATGTTGAATGTGTTTTCACTGATCCTCTTTAATCCCTAGTTGCTCGTTCGGAGATTCACCTTCTTAGTATCCTGATGATTTTCTCCCTTAACAGGAAAAAGTATGAAAGTTTAAGGAGAAAATGCTACCAACTTCTGAGTCAGTGTCGTAAGGAAAATAGGTTAGACACAATAGATGAAGGCAGTAACTCAGTAAGTTCTTGCTTCAATGAGGACTGTGAGTTTCATGACTCCCAAGATGATACAAGTGCCAGAACATCTTGCACTGTCACAGAAGGGAGCTTATACAACTTTAAAGTTGATCAATCAGTTCACATTGGTAGCGATGAATTCAGCTTATGTAACTTTGAGGAGATAGAAGATGAGACTGAGGTTGCTCATTTTGATAACTATCCTTGGGGCACTGAATCTTCTACATCTGAATCATCGGATGAAGATGAAACTGAAAGCTTGCTCGGCTCATCAATCTCTGACATGCTTGTGCAACATGATCCCAGTTTAACAAGAATTCCTTCAATTCGAGGCGATTTTTCTCAATATAACCGAACATCTGAAGATTTTGCAACATGGCAGCGTATAATCCGATTAGATGCTATCCGAGCCAACTCCGACTGGGTGGTTTACTCTCCCAATCTAGCTTCTGTCACTAAAGAGAAGGCACTCCAATCTGCAATATCTGTGGGTCTCAAAAATTACGACCAGTTGGATCCATG